>PVKS010012286.1:0-54186 GCA_004027875.1 Aplodontia rufa
TTGAACTGTTTTAATCTGGAGCTAAAAATTTCTAAAGAGTTGTAGATATATAAATTTAGAATTGACAGTATATCATTAATGTCATCTTATCAAACACACCCTTCAATTTGAACTTTCTGTAATTGATTTTTAATGCATAAAGGTACTGCTTAGGCTGATGTAAAAGTATATGATGAAATTTCCATGGTCTATTTAAAGGAAGAATTCAAAAGCAAGTTACAAAAAATATTCTCACTAATGTTTTGGGGATAGCAACATGATTTTTTCCAATATAATTTTAACAAATTTTATTGTATATATAATACATCCTAATTATCAAAAGTTTTAAAATACAATAAAAAAGGAGATTGAAACTAAATTATCCTTAATTTCAGAATCAGGAAAAACTACCACTAACATTTTTATATATTTCTCCTAGTCTTTTTTTTCAATTTGTATGCTTATTTTTACTGTAAAAGAATGGAATTAGGCTGTACATATTTTGCAGACTTGCCTTTTAAAAAAATTTATCAGTTCACAGTCTTTTAAAAGTTTCCCTTCTTATTTGTGTTCTGATATTCAAATTATGCTCACATAAATTTATCTGTTTAGTAGTGAGATGTTTGTTACTCATGCATATTACTAAGCCTGAAACTAAAAGTAGCAAATCAAAAGTTTAGTAGAGAACTGTCATCTATAAAAGTGTGTGTGTGTGTGTGTGTGTGTGTGAAAGAGACTTGTACACTCAGCATCCAAAATTTTAACTTTTGTGTTAAATAAAATATCCAGGTAAGAATTTAATCAACAATTGCTAATTATCTATTTGTTGAACCAATCTTTCCCTTTGGGGTGGAAAAGTTTTCTAAAGGTTTGTTTCAGGAACTTTTCTTTCAGACTTTTTCATAAGGGATTGGTTTACATATGTTAAGCTTTCCCAGCCCTAAGAGATGTCACTCCTATCATCAACAGCCCACCATCCATTCTCTCAACTAGGTGTCACAGGGCAAAGGCAGCAGCTTCAAGCTTTTGAATCTTACAAGAATAAAACCTCCTGGTACTCGGTATATGTAAAAGAAGGTAGCATAAATGACATGATTTCCAAACTACATGGCAAACAGGATATTCTAAATATACACACAGTTCTTGCATCTATATTTCCCAGTTATCCTGAACAAAACAATTACCTGGGGCACTTATTAAAAAACCAGCTCCCTGTCTTTCCCCCAGATCTACCAAATTAAATTTCTAGGGGCTATTCATATTTTAAAAATATATAAGAATCGGGCTGGAGCGGTTGCTCAGTGGTTTCGGCGCTTGCCTGGCAAGCACGAGGACCTGGGTTCAAACCCCAGCACCACGTACACAACTAAGTGTTAGAGCAACTAAGGCCATGTGAAAAACTAAATAAAGTTGTTTCTCTCTTTCTCTGTCTCTCTCACTGTCCCTCTCTCTTTAAAAAAAATATATAAGAATCCCCCCTCTCCAATTCTAATATTGTGCAAGCTTAGGAAAATTACACTATATGGATGTGCTTTTCCTCAGAGTATTAAACTCTAGTCAGTAACGCACGCCTACAATTATATTGAGTTTGTTAATCTCTGCTCATTCAAAATGGCATTTTAAAATCTTACTGGCTCTTAAGAGCAGCTTTAATAATACACATTATGGAAAATGTTGGGAGGATGAATTTATGTTGAGGAGTTTTTTATTTTTTGCCATACGATGATTAAGGAGAAGATTCACTCTGATGAAATTATATAGGTTATAAGACATAGAATGTTTCCTTTTTATTCATGGAAATTTCATTTACAGCTGATAATCAGCAAATTTCAGGATGCTGTATATAGCATTCACACTTGAATCGTGCTATTGAGCAAGGCACTGTGATTATCAAACTCCAAATTTTTTGTATAATTTATTTATGGTGATGATATGTATCATTGGTTTATGTTTCACCAAATGAGTAACAATTCTTTTAAAATTAATCATTACTTTCCTTCTCATCTGGGCTAAAACTTCCTAGTTGAGAACCCAGTTTCTCTACCAAGCAGACTCTTCAACAGTTTCACAGTCAGAATTAGGAAAGGACCAAGATGGTGGGAGATAATAGCAAGTCAGATCTTTCCATCAATTTAAAAGAAAGGTAAAGAAACACTTGCTATTATGGGGCTTGGTGAAACAACAATAGCAAACAAGCACATGTAAAACAAGAGCCTGGGGAAATTTTTTTTTCTGAGAAATTGGTCTTCTAGGTTCCCAAGAAGTGGCTTGGGAAAATCCTGCACCGGCAGCCATAAATCTTGACCAGCTTGTTGCTATTTGCCTGGTTACTAACAACTCAAGCAACTCACCGATTGCAACTGTCTACCTTTCCTGTTTTTGTTTTGTTGGGTTTTGTGCCCTGTCATAAGCTTACCCATTCCTAAATTTGAGTCTTTATGTTAGACTGTTTTCCATATCGATGCTTTCAAAAATTACACATCAGCATGTGAAAATCAGTAATATCAGTTTAGCATCTACTTAGAGTTGCTGCTGTTTGTCTTTAAGAGTGCGTTTTACTTTATAATAAGAAGACAGAAGAACATGGCTATGAGGCTCATTTTCCTGCCAGCAAAGAAGTCACAGGATGGAGAACAGCAGCCCGGGGCACCAGGGCAGAGCACAGTCTACGTAATGCAAGATGAGTTGCCAACTTTGGAGCCACAAGTTGAGAGTGTGTGTACCTTTGACTTTCCTTCCTTTAATCAGTAAACTGACTACAAGTGAACTGCAAATATTTCCTCTGAGATAAAGTACATGCTTTGAAACACAGCAAAAGAGCAAGGAAAACAAATTCATTACATGCCATTTATTTCACTCTGGCGTGCAGAGAAGTTTCTTCTCATGCATCATAAAGCATCAGCCCTGCCCTTGGATTTAGGAGACTTACATGGTTAAAACATCATTTCCGTGTCCCCTCACTCATTCTTACCCTTTAATTAGTGTATTTGATTTTATCGACTCATTAAGCCTAGGAGTGTCAATGGCCCCAGTAGCTCTTTTCTATATACGCTACATTGGCACATGGTATATTGGGACATAATACATTCTCTCCCATTACTCTGAGGCTGCATCTTAAATTGTGCTAGACTCTTCAGGAAATTCTTACTTCTGAGGGTTAAGCCCCTAATGCATTGTCATGATGGGTAGAAGGACCTGGATAGGAAACTAATCCATTAACTCCCCAAAATTTTTCTTGGATATTATGCATCATAAATCATTAGAATAAGTAACTCATTAAGCTCATGCGAAATGCTCTACATTATTGAACCCTATTAGTGCCTGTTGGACCTTACATGAGCGTGGCTGATGGCAGGGATGAGGTGGGAGTAGGAAGAGGAGTCTGGAGTGGCGATGTCAGGGCTCAAGTTTCAGAAGGAAAGGTAGGCAGGTCCAAAACTACCTCCTTGAGAACTGGAAGGAGGAAGGATAGAAGAAATAGAGAAAGAAGGGTGGGAGGGAAAGGCTGGAAAAGTAGGAAACGCAGAAGAGAGTGGGGAGCACTAGAGGACATCAACAAGCAAAGGGAGGGCCACACAAAGACCCATCAGGCTGCATCTGTTTTCATTGTGATGAAAGCTTTCCCCTCTTGATCTTAGCTAGGCAGATTTCTGTTGTTTCCTGTATCATTTATTTTATTACAGGACCCAATCACTTATGTCATTAGTGATTTTCTAGTTGTTATGGTTTGAATAAGTGTCTCCCAAAGTCCCATGTGTCAAAGGCTCGGTTACCCACCTGTAGCACCATCAGGAACTAGTAGATTCTTTGGAGGTGAGGCCCAGTGGGAGGAAGTCAGGTCACTGGAGGCTTTGGAACTCCACCTCCCCACTCATACCATCTCCTTTGCTTATGCTTCATTCCCACTGGGAGAGAAACAGGTTGTCTCACCAACTAACTGCCTGCCATGATATCCTACATCATTACGGGCCCAAAAGCAGCAGGTCCAGGCTTTTAGGCACGAGAACCTCTGAAATTGTGAAGCAAAAGAAACCTTTCCTCTTTCTAAGTTGATTATCTCAGGTATTTTGTTATGATAATGGAAAACTGACAATCCCATTCCTTTCAAATGCCCTGGTTGTAAATTCATTTTAAAGAAAAACAACTTTATTTCATTATCTAGTACTCTTTGCTTTCCATGAAATTTTTTTGAAGGCAAAAAATGTGAAAAATTTAGAATTATCATATTTTCAAGCTGATTTGACTGAAGAAACTTTGTGCTTTCCGGATCTTGTGCATAGAACAGACCCTAATGACTGTCACTTCAAGTAAACCAGCTGCATCTCAACAGCCCTAGGAACTCATGTCAAAGCTTTTGTATTTTTAGAACACAAACCACAGAAACTTGGACCTTTTCCTAAGTGTCTTAGGTTTTTGATTCATTGCCAGATATATTAAATTCTTTAATGTAATTCATGAAAAGTATATAATTATGAATTTGGCAAAGGCCTATAGGAGAGATAAGTAGGAAGAGTTTGGGATACACACACTTCCTGATGGTGATTGGCTTCCTGCTCTGTAATATGTTTATCCAGAGGAGCTCTTCACTTTGGTAACTATGTAGTAGGACTCATACACTGATAAGGAAACGTTTTAGACAAATTTAAATGCTACAAACTAAAGTGTGTAGGGTGATTTCTCCATTCTACCCCTATCCTCAGCTCCTTGGCAATCTCCCACATTGCAGGGACAGGAACAAGGATGTGTATATGACAGAGGAGACCCATTCAAGAGGCATTTCTGATCTACTGAGCAGTGAGTTTGCTCACTTACCTCGTCACACTGTTGCCCCTAATTAGTGTTTCCATTTATAGCAAAAGAAAATAGTGTCAGCACTGGCCAACGGAGACATGCATTTCAATTATTTAGAAGGAATTGCTTATTTACAAATAATCAATGTCCATCGAACTATATGTTATAGACACCAAGTTTGTTGGTTTTTTTCCCTAATTGAACTGTTGTTTGGATATGTTTCCTGCTTTTTTACTTGAATGCAACCACAGTACTTTTACTTAATTTTTATTAATTCTAATACATTATTTAAATAATCAATCCTGCAAATAAATATTCAGTTCAATATCCACTCACTCATACAAACATATCAATGACAACTTATTTCTTTTGTATTTTCTCTTCAAAGTTCAGTAGTATAAGAAGTGCCAAAATAATTAAATTCTAGATATATATGTAAGAAAATAATTCTCCTGATTTTATACCTTAAAGAAATAGCTACATTTAAAATGGATCACTAAGTTCGTTCACATTTCTTTCTGATCTCTTATAACATAAACCACTATTTCAATGGGATAAGTAATGATCATACTCTGAGAGGTGCTGGTATATTCTGTTACGCTTTATATATATTAAAACAGATGGATTTATGGATGTGAAATATTTTGAGATTTGTTATTCAAATTATGATACAGTTATAGAATTAGATAGGATTTATCCAATAATAATGATAATAACAATAACTCATAAATACATAGCCTTTACTATGTTATTATGCTATTATGTTACTATGTTATTATGTTATTTATTATGTTATAATGTAGTAACTTACTACATTATAAATAACATGTAGTTACTTAAATGTAGTAACTTACTCATAAAAGTAACATTTCGAAGTGGAAAAACCATGATACAAAGAGGTTGAGGGACTTGCTCAAGGTCATACAATTGGTAAATCACACATTGGGAATTTAACACAGCTAATTCAGCTCCAAGGTCCAAGTGGCTAAACACTACTTTGTGTTGTTTCCACTTGAAATCACATTGCAGGTAAGTGAGGAACCTTAGAAACATATCCATGATCTAACGTTGAAGGAACAAAGTGGTTTACAGGCCAGTGTTAGATCAAATATATTAATTATATATGTGTAAACTATGGTACGTACATCTACCTATTTCTCCATACTTACGTATGCATATATACACAATGCACACATAAAAATGAAAAGATAAAAACAGAAAAAGATCAGGAACATCATTTTACACACCAAAAGTTTAAAAGAAGTGAATCCCTGGTGATGAGACTACCAGTGAATTTTTTCTTTCTTTAGGATGTTTTATATGTCCCAAGTCTTTTATAATAAACATGTTTCTACTTTTTTAATTAAAAAAAAACAGCTGATTTTAAAAAATCTTCCTTGAAGGTAACACATACTCCTTTTTGTTATTATTTTAGGTTTCAATTTTTAAGTTGTATTAGAATAACAAAATAGTATACACATGGTAGCTCAAAGACTTAACCAATTTTCTTTCCAAACCTCTTTTGCCTACTAAAGGGGGCTGAGCATTGCATGGAAATGTCCATTGTGTAATTTTTTCCTGAAGCCTTCTGTCTTCTTTCATCAAATGCCATAATCTTTTCATTTTTCTTCCCATGAGAGTAGGATTTGCATCACCTGCTCTTGCCCTTTCTTCAGCAGTGAGCAACATTTCAAATCTTGAATATGTCAAAGGAAACTTCACATTCCCCAAAGCTACTGCCACATGTCCATACCATGAATACTCAAGTCTAAATTACACCAGCCTTCACTGCAATGCAAAGTTCATGCCTCTGGTCATACTAGCCACATTCTAAGTGCTCAGTAGCCCCATGTTACTAGTAGCAGCCACATTGGTTGGAGCAAACGCTGCACACTTCATCACCACAGAAAATTCTTTTGGATAATCCCGATCCAGAGGTATGCTGAGTTGTGACTATTATCTTTCCCTCCCATTTTTGCTGCCTGGTTGGAAAAGTAAAATTTAAAATCCTGGAGTGTGCTCGAATTGCTCTTGAAGTCACAGATTGATTTTAATATTTTTTTCTTTTCTGTTTGTTTTAATCTTGCCAGAACATCTAGGAATAGCAGAGCTCTTCCACTGCCAAGGTCAAGCTCTTCCAATGGTCCACATGGGTTCTACAAATGGAACCTAGGTCCCCCTTCAAGCATAGCTTTTTCATGTTTTGTGCTAAAGCACTGTGTATTGTTTCTCAGGTTTAAGTTACATTACAGAGCACTGTTCATATAAACCTTGGAGGAACTGTGCCCAATCATCTTGAGGAAGACATCTCCATATTTCCAATTTGGGCAACTGCATAAAATATGAATATGTGACATTTTATATCAAAGATAAGAAATATAGAAATGTGGATTAGGGATAGTGGGGCTGATTATTTGGGGATCTTTCATTTTATAGTTAATGGAGATCATTGTAATTGATGTGATCATCAGGAATGGAAGGGGTAACAGCCTTCAATGATTTTTGTAGGAAAAAAGAAGTTGTAAGTAATTAAATGCCTAATGCATAGTTTACAGAGTGGTAGAAAAGAAGGAGAGTCTTTTTTGCATATGCTAATAGTGTTTTATTTATTTTTATTGAGAAGTTGCATTGTTATATAGTAATAAATGCATACATAGTAATAATATGATCAGTAAGCAATTCTGTTCACTAGCTAAAAGGAGGAGAGATTTAAAAAAAAACAGAAGTTTATGCATATTAGAGATTTTTTTTTCTCATATAAAATGATCAGATGTAGGAATTCCAGTGTTGGTTCAGCACCTTGATGCAGTCCTCTGGGGCCAAGTTTTCCCATCCTTATCAAGTAACTGCCATCTTCAAGGCACAGGAGGGTTGGGATAGTTGAATTCTCACAAATCTGCTACAATGTATCATAGCATTCCCTGGGTTCTGATATTCTCCTCTTGTATCATCTCCTCCCCATGAATGTGGGCAGGATCTGCAACTTGCTCTTTATCAACACAACAGGACAAACGTGATGGGATGGCACTCCCATGGTTATGTGACATAGCACTTCACCTGGCTAGTGGACTGACTTGAGTATCCCCTCACCTGTCTTACCGATGCAAGCTGCCACTGATGTCAGCAGTCACATTGGAGAAATCCCCATGGTAAAGAACCGTGGGCAGTTTCTAGGAGCTGTAAGTGGTCTCTCTCTCTCTCTTTTTTTTTCTTTAAAGAGAAAGGGACAATGATTGAGAGAGAGAGAGAGAGAGAGAGATCAATTTTTATTTAGTTTTTCATGTGGCTTTCTTTGCTCTGAGACTTTGTTGTGTGCGTGGTGCTGGGGTTTGAACTGGTGTCCTCGTGCATGAGAGGTAAGGGTTGTAACCACTGAGCCATCACTCCAGCCCCTGAAAGTGGTCTCTTGCAAGAAACTAAACCCATTTGACCTGAAGTTGCAAGAAAATGAACTCTGCTAACAACCTGAGGGGTCTTAGAAGAAGACCCTTCTTCTACAAGCTTGTAGTGAGTCTTCAGTCCTAAACAACACTTGGACAGAAGACTGCTGAGATCCTAAAGTCCAGAATCATCTGGACTTCTGATCCACGCACTGTAAGATAATACATTTGTATTTTTTTCAGCCACTAAGTTTATGATAATTTGCTACGAAGCACAGAAAACTAGCATGTCTATCAGAGAGGGGGAGCGGAGAGAGAGAGAACACCAAGGGAATGAGCGAACAGAGGCAAACATAGGAGGTTTTTGCCAGTTTTAAAGAGGTTTCCTTGATGTCTTCTTGGCCACAATTAATTACATAACAATCTATCTGTTATTGTAAGTGAGGCTGATAAATGAAATCGTACTACGACATAATGTCTTAATGAATAGATTTACAATTCTATTATGAAAAAGAGAGAGGAAAATTATATTGGGATCAACTGGCCATATTTGCTACTGGCTCCACCTATTATTTACAGAACACCATTTGTAATCTTTAACTTTGGATTATTAGTCCTGCCATCTCCACCCATTCTAGGCCACTGTCCCTTAATCCTTAAATTTATTTCCTATCTATAGCATCTTTTCCAAACAAGGTTCCTATGTTGTTTTTGTCATATGAGTTTAACGTTATCCCTTCCAGTAACAATCTATTTTTGTACCCTCTTAAAAATTTTTCAGTCTTTTGGACCACTTGGTCCAAACATGGAATATGTTGAAAGTTCCACTATGGCATTAGTTGAACTGGTAGTTTCTGCTTTCTTCTTCTTAGAAGTCAGTCACCATGTAAGAAAGGTGACCAGTCAGAAGCTACCTGTTACAGTGAGCTCTAGTCCCATGGTAAGGCCATGAGAATGCTCCACAGCAAACAGCCCTTGAAAAGATTCCAGCCCCCAATTGGCTGCAGTTTCAAAGGACATTCCTGGAGGAAATGCCGCATTCCAGAGGTAATGATAAATCATTGCATTAAGTCACTGAGTTTGGGGATTGTTACATAACAACCAAACATTTGTCTGCTGTCATTTTCTTTGACTTCATTTTGATTGTTGGTGAAATCAGTTTCATTTGTGGTAATATAATTTCTCTGTTACTGACCTCCTCTCTTGTGTCATATTTTCCACTATATCTCAGTCATTCAATTGTCATTTCCAAAAATATTAAACCTTTACTAATGTCAATTTCACACAACTGAATCTCTGGCTACCACACTGATTCTTCTACTGTGATGATTAGTTTTATGTGTGTTTGGGGCATGCCTGTAATCCCAGTGGCTTGGGAGGCTGAAGCAGGAGGATCGCAAATTTGGGGCCAGCCTCAGAAAACTGTGAAGCCCTGAGAAACTTGGTGAGATCCTAACTTAGAAATTAAAAAGGAAATAAAAACTGGGACTAGGGATGCAACTCAGTGGGAAAATGCCCAAATTCCCTGGGATTTAATTCCTAATCCTACTACTATTACTACTAATAATAATAATAAATAATAAGATAACTAGATTTCCTTTTCCAAAATCTTCATACCAACAGAAATGAGAAATAGATATTAGGAATGGAAATGGCTATGAGTAGAAATAAGTTTTTATCATGGTTTGGTCCCAAGTATTAGAAAAAGTTAAGACATTGATTTTCTAATAAGTTCACTGTCTCTGATTCTGGCATTTTAGCAAAACTGTTCAGCACACATTCTATTATTTTGTCTTCTTTTTAATATGTACTTGGAATACAATTGCAGAGATGATCAAATAAAATTTGGAGTAGTGTTTCTAACATGAAAGAAGATACATCTAACATCTTACTGATGGCTTAAGAATCTTTATTTTGTGTGTGCCACTTATTTCTTATCTGCTACTTCTGTGTCTACTACTGGCCATTTTAATATAATGAAATTGGCAGTATAGAATTTACTTTTCATTTATTTATTTTGCACTAGGGATTGAACCCCAGGGGAACTTAACCACTGAGTGGCATCCCCAGCCCTTTTTATTTTTTATTTTGAAACAGGGTCTTTCTAGGTTGCTTAGGACCTCGCTAAGTTGCTGAGGCTGTCTTCGCACTTGCAATCCTCCTGCCTCAGTCTCCTGAGTGGCTGGGATTACAGACGTGCACCACCATGCTCGGTTGTAAGATTTATTCTTGAAGATGAGAATTCTGGTAAAAGATGTCTTTAAACATAGTTCCTGCTTCTTATATTAATAAAGAAGATAAGTGATTTATAATATTAAATATAATGCTAAGCTTTTCATTTTAATATGAATTTCAGATTTAAAAACTTACTAATAACCAAAAGGATGGCAAGGCATATATTCTGGGTTAACAGTTGATCTGAATTTTTAGTAACTCCACATAAAATTTGAAGACCTAATCTACAATCATGAGCATCTGTACTTGCCAGAAATCTAAATTCTTTAGTTCTCATTTCCTTCATTGCTAAATAAGAATGAGAATCCACATGGTTTAAAATAGCTATGAGTCTATAATCATTCTAATCTTGTGGAAAACTTTCAGAACTTACATTTTGTATCAGAACTTGAATGACTACCACAAAAGAAATAGAAAATAACCACTTATATGATCTGTACTCAAAACTAACAGTAAAGGCTGGAGGTGGAAAATGCTAACATTATCAGTTAGGAAGTACAGGGACATTTCACTTCATTTTTCTGTGCCTCTAACTATGTACAGGAAAGAATGCTAATGCTAAAAGTAGATTTATGCAGATATGGGTTGCTTGGAAGGACAGCAAGTCAAGCTAGAAGTTGTCAGTTGAATGATTTGGAAAATTATTTCCGAAAGATCCGTAAAGCTGGATAAATAAATACTAAATAGTTTGGGAGACACAAGCAAGATTCGTTGTTATATGAATTGTCCATGAAATCTAGCTAGATATTTGTGGTCTTGTGGGTTATTTTCGCAATCTTTCTGAAGTTTGAACACTAACACAGATGAATTTCAACAGCTCTTACAATACACCAGCTCCTGCTTTACTTTATTTTAAAAAATGTGCATATTGTTTAATTTTTCAACAAATTACTTTCTTAATATTTGTTAATGAAGAAAAAACTTTAGTGATGACTAAAATTTAATTTCATTACCTCTCTCTTCCTGATAAGAACCAATTAGTGTGAGGAAGCTTTTGTTAATGCTTCACAGTAAATCAGACTGGAAGAAAATGTCAGTTTCATCAGTGATATTGGTCACAGACAAAAGATGCCTGCTATGTTTTATGAAAGGGTTTGAAAATGTTCAGTTTATATTTTTTTTAGCTAAGACCAATCAAGATCAAGTCTTTCATACAAGATGAAAGATACTTCTTGGTATTAATGATCTGAAGTCTAATTAGAATGTTTTCCTAAATTAAGAGAGAATTTTAATGGATATTGCAATGCTCGTAGCATGCTGAATTAGGAGGAAACTATGGATATCAATAACTTTTAAATTGCTTTTGATAAATTACTTGAAGGTAATTGTGACTATTGCCCAAGTCACAGTAGAAACAGAAGTGAAACAAAGCTGACTGATTTTACTGTCCAACGATAATGGTCACTCTACTCTCTCAGGTCAGTATACCTGGATAAGTCAAGCAAAATCAATGGGCTCAGAGCCCAGCCGGTCCTTCTCCTTAGCCACAGGGAGCGCTGGTGATTCACTAAGCTGAGCAAAGCACCTAGGAGCTGAATCACCATCTTTTTAACAGAACTATTCAATTTAGTTGCATTCCTAATAGACAGGAGCCGGACTCACAATACCTAGGACAGAAAATTTTCTGATACTCCAGGAAACAAGTACAATCACAGATCATGGGCATTTAGACATTCAGTGAAGAAATGGATAATGGATGGGCTCTGTCTTAGCCTATGTTGTGTTAAGGCAGGACACCCAACAATGGGCAACTTCCTGCAGAAGCCAACATCTATCAAGAGGTTTTTTTTTAGTTTTTTTTTTTAGAGAGAGAGAATCAATTTCATTTAGTTTTTATTATGGCCTTCATTGCTCCAACACTTCGTTGTGTACATGGTACTGGGGTTCAAACCCCCGAACCCATGCAAGCAAGACAAGCACCAAAACTGCCAAGCCACAGCTCCAGGCCCTATCAAGAGATTGTTTGCTGCATAATTACCTGATGGAATGCATCATATGGGACCAGAGGAGCGGAGGTGAGAGAAAAGCAAACGGAGATGAAGTCACTCTTTTATAATGGGTGAATCCCACCCATGAGGTCAGTGACCCCCTGGCCTAGTCACATCTTAAAAGTTCCACTTCTGAACACTGTTACAATGGCAACTAAAGGCCAACTAAAGCACAACATGAGTTTTGGAGAAGGCAAATATTCAAACCCTAGCAGGCTCCTGAACTTTCCTCTTTCTCTTGCTGTTAAGTCACAAAGACTGACATCTCCCCTAACGGGAAAGTAGGAGTCCTCCGTAGGAGATTCAGCGGCACATCTACTGACAATGAGCTACTTACTCTCTCTTCTAATCCTGGCAATTTATTTTACCCTTTTTTCCATTTTTTTTCTTTTTCTCTGTCGTATTAGTCAGTTTTCTGTAACAAATACCTGAGATAAATAAATTTAAGAAGAGGAAATGTTATTCTGGCTAGCAGCTTTGGAGGAGGTTTCTGTCCAGGTTGATTGGGCCCATTGCTTTGGGCTTGTGCAAGGCAGCACCACTGTGTGCTAGAACAAAAGTGTGTGAAAGAGCCAGGAAACAAAAGAGTGAGAGCAAGAGACTGGTGTCCCATAATTCCCTGCAATGTGACCTAAGACCTACCACTGCACCCCACCTCTAAAAGGTTCCACCATCTCCCCAAAATACCAAACTGGGAACGAAGCTTTCAACACATTGGCCTTTGGAGGACATTGCTCGTCCAAGCTATAACATCCTTCTCTGGTTATTTTTCTTCCAATATTTTTCTTCTGGTTTTTGCTAAATATTCTGTTTCTTCTGACTTTTTTTATTATCATATCTCCCCAGATTCACTTTTCCTTTTCTACTCCTCCTTTTCTGTCTTATCTCTCTTTTTCACTTCTCCCTTCCCTTTTATTTTTACTTGGACCACTCCAGTGAGCATAGATCATTCAAAAGACTAAAAATCCCACCCTGGATATACAGAAATGCCAAACGAATTGTATTCAGGATAATATTTTGTCTCACTTCGCTTTCTCAATGGTGGTTTCTAAAAATTAAAGATGCGTCAGAGAATATAAAAAAGTTGAGTACAAAATTCTGTGTTAAAATGTAAACAGTCTTCAAAATCTTACGCATGAAATGTGTATGAATGAATTATACACAATAGACACAAAAAATGTTTTCTATTCTCTTGTGATCTCAGAACTGCCAGAAGTTTCAGAAATCTGCATTTAGAAGGAAAATATTTGCCACTTCTCCAATTTTCTTTTTGATAATGGATGAACTGATATAGATAATTATAGAATTCAGTGTTTCTTAATTCTCTCCTCATAAATAAAACTGTCTTCTCTTTCTTCTAACCCAAGTTGTTAGTTTTATCTCAGAAACATCTTTATTTATACCAAAGTCAATTCTGAAATTATATTATTTCACTGAGGCTAACACACATGATAAAATACAGGCAAATTTCCAGTGTAGCAAATAAATAATACATGTTGAAGGAAGATTTATTTTTTAGTAAAGAAATATGTGTGGCCCATTCATTTGCATTAAATTATAGACCTAGAGTCTGAACTGAAATTCACAGTCACTGGCATTTCTGTTTGCTTACTGTCAAAGGACAAATAACAGCATTCCTTGCTTAGCAAGGAAAAAATTCCAATCCTTTCTAAAAACAATCCGAACTTCCTCAAATAGGCAAGTAGGGTGAGTGGACTCAGGGGAAAACTTATTAGCTCTCAGTCAAAGAACTATTAATTTAAAACAGATTTAAATCAGGGCAACCATATGGCCTTGGGTTAGCAAGAGGTAGGAAAGAAAAAATTACTTAGTATTTCCAGTGGATTTAGGAGATTTCTTTCAAGTCTAAAAATCATATATAAGGCTTATAGAAAAACAATAACACTATGAGTCTTGGAAAAGAAACACTATCTTTTTTTTCAAGAAGATAATTAGTGTGTATAAGGTAGACACCAGACAAATAAAGTTATTTATATTAATAAATATAGAGCAACAGAAAGTAGTGTAGCTACTGCACCAAAGTTGTGCTAAAATAAGGCAACACAGCCCATAGTTGATCTCAGAAGAGTAGTTTCATAGTGTAAGCATTCATAATGATAGAGGTATGTCACCAAGCTAACTCTTGACTTAAACTTACATTTTCAAATGGTACCATTTTAAATCAGTTTCCTGATAAGATGTAAGAATGTGTCCATTTCAACTAAAAAGTATGATGTCTATAGAAACATACAAACATCTATGCAGGAATATGTAAATATGTTAATTTTTATTTTTGTAAATATCTTAGTCATTTGTAAGAAAGAATAAACAACTTCCTTTGGATTTTGATAATAATCTATACCAGAATTCCCAAATTAATGGAACAAAAAAGGAAAATGTGCTTGGAACCATAAGTTATATTTAGGTATTTGTAATGAAGCCAGATTCCATGGGTTTTGTATATCTGACCCTTTGGCATCTTCCCACATAATCAACCCTTTAACCCAGACTTGGAGTAAAGGGAATAACAGTATTTTTTCCCCTTCTCTATTTAACTTGGCTTAACATTCTGTAGAAACTCCTCTTTCCCACAGCTTAATTCCAAACAAATTGTGATGTTAACAATACCCTAACTGTGGTTAACTCAGTCATTTCGCCAGTTAACTTGATGAAAGGCCAATAATTAGATACTGTTTCCTTTTTAGGTGAGAAAGTAATTAGGAATTTCAATCTAAGATTGACTGCATTCTTATTAGAGAATTTCCTTTTTTTCCCTCCCTCCCATATCACTTGAGAAGAAATTCCCAGTCGTGGGGGAGATCCTAACCATGAAAAAAAAATCACAAGGGGGAAAAATATCAAATGATCTAGAAAAATATACGTGTTTCCTTCATAAATTACCAATAAGTAAAAGAATGCTAGGAAATGGCCCACAGACAAACCTTTAAAATGGCAAATTTTTCAGAGGAAATTTGAATGGGTCAAACATTTTCTTATTGTTTTTATCGGCCTCAAAGAGAAATGTGAGAGTTTAAGACATGATTGCACTTCCTAAATCAGAAGAAAACAAAGTAACAAAATTATCTGTGATGCTTTGGATAAAAGTTAAAGTGCAGTTAAGGTTCCATAGGGGAGTGGAATAAAATACCAGCAGGGGATGAATTATGTTGGTCTTATTCTTGGTTTGCTTAGGTCATTTGACAAAAGAGCAGTAACCAGGAAATATTTCAAAAGTGCCCCGTAATGGGAACTGGGAGGTTGTACGATTACAGATCTGTTGGATGCAACACGGCGCAAAGCTTCCTGGCCTATGTGTCAGCATTTTCCATATTGGGGTCAGTGGGACAAAAAAAAGACCCACGAAGTATTTGGATGATGTCCACTGTGGTAAAGGTAGGGAGCTGTGGGTAACAGCATTAAATGATTAAACATAATTTAGAAAGGCTGTTGATTCTTTAGTGGCTTGGAAAGTCACTGTGCTAAATAAATGCTTTACTTTTGTTTAATCCAACATTTTTCAAATTTAATTCAGCAAAGAGCTTTCTTTTTCCACCCCTCCCCATATACTGGTGCCCCAGACCCTCAACAACTCACTGACCCTAAAATGCCTTTTGGTAAATGATGATCTTCATCACTGTCATTTGTCTGAACTAAAGATTGGGTGGATTGAAAAGAAGGAAAAACAAATACTAAGGGCTTTGTAAATCCCAAAATATATTCAGCAGTCCAGTGCTATTGATTAAGATTAAAGCTTGTCTCCTTGATACCTAAAATGAATCATGTAGAAGCTTACAATTGAACTATTTAGAATACCCCAGACAATAATAGCTGCTTTATCCCACCAACACACTCCAATTTACTCACTGAGACACTTTTTATTTTTCACATTTCTCCCCATGTCATTTAAACCCTGTATCTCCTGTGTTCATATCCTGTGCAATACCAAATGTGAAGGCCCTTAATATTTTAGCATTGCTCAAATTCACCTTATATACAGCTTCCTTTAAAATAACCAGTGACTGATTATTCCTTTAAATAACCATCTGAGCTTCCACGGGCTATTGAACTTGATCCTGCCAGGATCACTGAAGACATATTCATTTTTAAATGCAGCCCTCTTCCCTGGCATTCCAAGTGCTCAATCTACCTGTGAAAGCAAATACCTCTCTAGACTTACAAATAAGATGAATTCAATCTGTGTGCCAGATAAGATGCTTGGTTGCAAGCAATGAAAGCTTACTCTAGCCACCTTGACCAAGAGAGATAATTCCTGACAGAATGAGAGAACATACAGTCAATGGGAAGCTGAAGACCTGGCCAAGAAAACTGGGAAGCACAAAGGTATCTTTGCAGGAGGACCCATTCCCAGTGTCCAGGGGCTGCAGCAGTTCGATACTCTCACGATAGAGACTGATTCTTTCAACCTCTGAACTTCTTTATGTAGGAGACAAGTCTTACTTCTTCAAGTAAGGTCCAAGTTCTAGGGGAAGCTTCTCATCTGGACAAGCTATACCACATTCCCGCTCTATTTTCCACTTCCAGTCCTGGCTGTTTCTGAACTTCCACCATGATATTCTCCCTCATCTTAGGCGAAGAGTACTGGAGTCAACCAACCATGGAATGAGTTCTCTGAAGCTGGGAGCTAAAATGAACTTCCTCCCAAGCTGTTTTTGTTAAGTATTTGGATCCCTGTAATGAAAACATATTAACACAGTACATTTCGTGCAATCTATCGTATATCTCTATATTTCCCTACCTTTTTCCCTACTTTTCTATACTTTCTTCCTATACCTACCTAGCTTCCTTCCTTCCTTCCTTTCTTTCTTCTTCTTCCTCCTCCTCTTCCTCATCTTTCTCTTCCCCTTCTTCTGTCTTTCCTTCTTTCTATTATTTCAGTGCCTTTTTTCAAATGGTTTCTGGGCCTCACTGTTCCTAGTGCTGTTGACATTGTAGATGAAGCCCAAGAGCCGACCTGTTGCCGAGCACCAAATATTTCTATACATGGGGTCACTAATGGAGAGTATATTAAATAAACCGATACCCAAGATGAATGAGTTGGAAGAGAACATAGCAACTAGATCAGTGGTTAACTGAGAATTAAAAATAACTCTGGGTTTTCAGCTTGGTGGAAAGCCAACAGTGAGTGTGCTTAGGCTAGTGCCATGCTGAGGGAGAGGAAAGCTGCTCAGCTCTTGGAAGTCAAGAAACAGAGAGTGAGAGAGAAGGGTCAAGGGACAGACATAGTCTAAGACCATGCCCCCAGTGACCTGCTTCCTCCAGCCATCCTCACTTGCCTACAGTTAACCATTCATTAGTCCATTTAGCTATTAACCCATTTGATGAATTAATCCACCCTATGAGGTCAAATACCTAATCATTGTCTAGAAGACATAATTCTGGACCTTTCTGCATTGGGATCATGTTTTCAAATTTTTTTCAGGGAACATTAAGGATCCAAGCCATAACGTAGACCATATTTTTCCATCCATACTTTTTACTAATTAGCTCTAGCCATTAATCAAACTCTCCCTTTAATCTCTTCATTTAAGAGAATAGGCATTAGTCTGTGTGGTGCAAATTGTTTCCAGTTTTAAATCTTTGTGACTTTTGTTCTCAAGTCTCTGTTCACAGACTGTGACATTTGAACTAAATTATCAGCATCTGTAGGTCAAGGAGAATCCCCAACACAGCCCTAGTGATGTTCATGGTGCTGGAGGAGACAGAAAGAGCGTGTGATTGAACATTTTTCCCTTTCTAAGAAATCAGGTTGGAACTGCTGAGTGGCAAGCCATTGGCACGGTGGGGTGTAGTATATGGAAAAGCCTGGATCCATTACAGGATAGCAGAGTGCACAGAGAAGAATCTAACTCATTGTTTTACAAAAAATTTGAAAGACAAGCCTAGTAGACTACCCAAACTAACAACAGTCCAAGAGGGTAAGACAAAAGAGCTGTGGAGCTGAACTGTGTGCTTTCATGGGGTGGTCAGGTGGGTAACACAGAGGAAGATGCACAGGAAAACAAAGCTTGGTATTTCACACTTCCAATGCCATGCAGGGCCAAATAGCACAAGGTTTAGAGCAGGTGGCAGAAGAAAGAAGCCAGGGGGAAGCATTAGTTCAGGGTCTTCCTTTGAGGGCAGCGGGGAGATGGTTCCTCAGGTAAGAAAAAGCAAAGCAGAAAAAGCAGTTTAGGCCTGGCTCCTTTGACTGACTGTAGTGGGCGCTGGGGGGTTGGGGTCACTGGTTGCTGTCCTTGGAATGATTAAGGCTCAATATATACCTCCTGTGGCGCACAGGTCAGGGGAGGTCTCCCTCTGCATTGGATAGTTTGCATGTGAAAAGAAAACTCCATGCTGAGCACTTTACGATTTCTAGGCTTTGATCAGCCCCAGGAGACAGTCTCTTTTCCAGCCAGAAAGACTGTCAAGATATCACAATATCATACTATACAGAAAATTTAAAAATATACAATGTAGGTGCAGAGATACATTCTAGGGAATTCCCCTTAAAATTTTGTCACAGGATTTTCGTGATTTCTTGGGGTGTGTGTGTGTGTCAGTTTGAGCAGCATTTAAAGGTGAAAAGTAACAGATGTTAAAAATGGAGAAGAAAATATATAAATTGTTCTTAATGTTTTCAAGATATTTGATAATGAACGGAAAAATATAAGAAATAGCAAGAGGAAGGTGTGATTGAAAATACATTTTTTATCAAAAGCTTATCGAATGCATACATTTTAGAGAGTTAAAGGTTTGTCACACAAACATGAACCTAAAACTGTGCTATTATTTTGATGGGAAACCCAAACTCACAATTTTAGACCTAAAATTATATCACCTAGCCATTTTGTAAAAAGTGCATGCGTCAAGGTTTGAATGTGAGGTGTCCGCCAAAGCTCTTGTGCAACAGTTAGGGAAGACTGAGGTAGAAGTATTGGTTTGTGAAAGCCCTAATCCCATCAGAGAGTTGATGCCCTGATGCGGATTAACTGGCAGCTGTGGCTGCTAGGGTGTGGCTGGAGGGGATGAGTCATCAGGGGTGTGCCTTCGGTATATAAATTCTGTATCTGGCATGGAGTTTCTCTTTGTGCTCTGCTTCCCAATGTGATGCCTTGAGCCCCCCTGCTCCCTGGAGCCACGCTTGCCTGCAAGATGTTCAGTCTCACTGCCAGCACGGAGGAACAGAGCCAGCCAGCCTCCTGTGGACTAAGGCCTCCGAAACCGTGAGCCCTCAAAATTAACTTTTTCTCCTGAGATTGCTGTCGTCAGCAGCAAAAAAGGCTGACAACAAACAACAGCATGTAATGGGGTTAGGAGTGCAGCTCAGCGGTAGAGCTGTCTCCTAGCAGGTGTGAGACTCTGGGTTCAGTCCCCAGCACCACACACGCGCACGCGCACACACACACACACGAATAGTGAGTGTAAATAAGCCAGATTAAGGCAGATTATTTGCTCTCCCTGACCCTGGATGACATTCTTACTATCTCACACGTATGATCCCAAGATAAATTGTCCTTTATGGCTAATGGAGTTGTGACGGGGCAAGACTACAGAATGAAACTGAACCCATTCAAGGGACCCACAGCACAAAAAGTGTAATCTAGTCTACAATCTGTGATTAAAACTTTCCACAGAGTTCTGTAAATGTTCGTAAATATATGATACCAGGAAGTAGGACTGGAATGTGAGGGAGAGCATCATGTTTTCCTTCCGGCGTTCCATAACAAGGAAAATTTTCTAGTATCGGTATTGCTCATGTAACTCTGAAGCTAAAAATCTTTCTCTATCTGGGAATATGAGAACTGATTTTTCTATCTTTTTGTATTTTTTCTGCACTGGAAATTGAACCCAGGGGCACTGTACCTTTGTGTCACATATCCGTACCTTTTTATTTTTAATTTAAGACTAATTTAGCTAAATTGCTTAAGCTTACCTTGAACTTGCAACCATCCTGCCTCAGTTTTCTGAGTAACTAAAATTGCAGATGCTCATCATTGTGCCCAATTGATGGACTTACTCTTGATGGCCTTCATTCATTCATACCTCTTAGTTATTGCACTACATTTGTGTAGTAGGTGCTAAGAAACAGAAATAGAATAATGAATGAAAAAGAAATGGGCATTTCCCTCCGAGTTCACCATCATAGAAGACACAAAGAGTGGCAAGAAATTGTGCAGCACTCTGCCGCCTTTTCACTATGGTAAGCAACCCACCTGGCTGAGTGTATAGGTCAAGGGTGTATAATCCCATCTCACTGAGATCTGAACTTTATAGGAAAATAGTTGGGACAGTCAACCAATGGTAGAAATAAAGGGAGAGACCCTACAAATACCTGGGTATAATCTAAGACTGGAACTGAATTTTTTCAGGATATCTCAAGTTTACATGGTGAGGTAGAGAAGGTAAGGCGAGAAGTGGGGTCAGTAGATATGAGCTAGATCAGGCAGGTTCTACAGATCACTTGAAATAGTTAAAGCTTTACCATACATGGTTTGGGTAACCACTGATGGCCCACTGTGGGGTGAAAACCAGATTAAAGAAAGGCCAGACTACCCAAAAGGGGATCAGTTAGTAAGTGCAGGCTTTAATCGAGGTTGCAAATCAATTGTGTGGGCCTGACCTAGATAAAGGCAGTAAGTACAGAAAAGGCCAATGAGATTTAAGAGGTGTTTGGGAAACTGAATCAGCAGTTGTGAAATGCTTGGATATGGAGGGACTAATAATGAAGAAGGAAGGATGCAGTTCAAGATTTTGTTTGTTAGTAAAGGTTGGTAACAATCTCAACATCAACTACACAGACAGGGAGCAGATGTGGGAAGAAAATGGTAAATTTCCCTGGAAACATTGGGAGTCAGGTTATCCTGGAATACATTCCAGTAGAGGTTTTCAGCAAGTAAATAGACAGACCTGAAGTTTTAGAGGAAGGGAAAAATGAGCTAGATATATCAATAGGAGAATCATCAAAATGTAGGTTTTAGGAGCTGGACCGGTGGCTCAGTGGTTATGGCACTTGCCTGGCATGCGCAAGTACGCGAGTTCAAACCCCAGCACCACATACACAACGAAGTCTCAGAGCAATAAAAGCCAAGTGAAAAACTAAAGAAAAAATTGATTCTCTCTGGCTCTCTCTCTCTCTCTCTCTCACTGTCTCCTCTTTCTTAAAAAAAAAAAAAAATATATATATATATATATATAATATTTTAAACAAAGCTGTGGAGTCACTGCTGGCTAGTGTTTGGATATGTTTTGTGTCCCCAGTGTTCATGAGCAGGAAGCTTAATTACCAAGGTAATGGTGTTGAGAGATGGTAGATCTTCCAGAGCTAGTGGATGAATGTATTATTTGCAGGACTCTCTTCTTTACTCCCTCACTGTGTGATATCTAATGCACACATCCACTATGGATTCCAACCATGTGCCATGTTGTGATGTAGTCAGTTAACTGTTCCAGAGGCCCATTTCAGAGGGCTGCCCAATCTTGGACCTTCTGCCAGCAAAACTGTTCTAATTAAACCATTTTATTTTATAAAATACCCAGCCTCAGGTATTTTGTTATTGGAATGCAAAATGGACTATAACACTGATGGCATCCAGGGAGATGGTATGAAAAGAGAAAAAGAAAAAGGATAAAAAATTATGCTGCATAACACCCCAATGTTTTCCCACGAAGAGATTTTCTGGGGCTTTTATTATAAACACCTCTGCCTATAAATTTGTTACTCTATCAGTAGAAGAAGGACATTTGTTCTTGAGGAAGGGTCAAAAGTTGTGCTTCCTCAGGACCTCCCACAGCTCTGAACATAAGTGGTCAGAAGAATAATTGAGTAGTGAGTCAGGCAGCCTGGGTTTTAGTTCTAACTAAGCCTCATAACAAAGTTGTGTGTCCGTGGAAAAACCCTTCATCAGCTGTGTCAATACTGTCATTTGTAAAAGAGGGTCACAATACCGTCACTTCATACACAGGAAGTTTATGCTAAAACTCCATCATCTAGGTAAAAGTCCTTTGAAAGCTGAAAAGTACTTTTGAAATACAAGTTAGTGTTATAATGTTCTCTCTAGTGCAGGGGGGAATTCCTAAATCTATTTTGAGATCTCATAAAATATGGAGAAAATAGAAAGTCCTGTGCCAAACCTCATAAAAGAAAAATTGACAAAGTTTCTGTCATGACTCATTATTCCCGTGAAAACCAGCTATCACATAAAGATCAACTCATGTTAAAGAAGTGCTTAAAAAATAAGACTTTTAAAAAGCCTTTCTGGAGTTAGACTAATCTTTTCCACATTGCTCATTTTGAATGTGTCTATAAATTATGTGTGAATTAGCCTGTACATAAACTTAAAGCAACTCCTAATCTTTGCATTTTTCCCTCGGGCAGATATATTTTTATGGTGGTAAAAATAATTAAATTTTCTAATTACATCATCAAATCTGTAGTTATCTTTCTTGTAGAGCTCTATGTATTAACCAAAAGATGAACATCTTTAAATTTATAAAAATATAAATTTCAGAAGACTTTTCTAGAAGTAATGCACCAGGAGTTATTGTAGCTTGCAATGCCAATGGCCCATTAAAAGTGTTTCCTATAATTTAGATTTGCAAACTGTAATTATGATTTTTGACAATTTTTAATTATTTGGATGAAAGCCTGCCTTCACTGCCATTGTGTATGTGTTTGAGTTCTTCTAACTCCAGTGTAAAGACACTCTAGTGCCTACAACCCTAGTAATTTGTAAAGATTTTTGACTCTTGGTTGTATAGTGTTTCTTTTTAAATACTCTGTCAAGGATAGGACTTATGTTTTCTGTTAACTATATCTCTTCATTTCATTTTCATAATCTGAAAGTGTCAAAAATGTGAAAAAATACACAAGGCTCCATGCACCACAGAAAGGAATACTTAAAGAGAGATAAATTAATAAAACCTTCACTACACATTTAATTAAAGTTCTTTAGGTTTTAAAGTATAAACTGTTAAATATATATCTAAGGATATGCAAAGAATGGGATGGGTTTTGCCTTTTAAGTTAATTTCTAAGCTATATTAGATCTAGGGATACTAAGCATTAGGCATAAGGCCATCTTATAGTTTGGAGAAGTGTCCCCTAAAGACTCATGTGTTAAAGGCTTGATTCCAAGCCTTTAGTTCTATAGGAAGGAGTTGAAACCTTTCAGAGCCTGGCCCTAGTGGGAGGAAATGAGGTCATTGGGGGAGGCTTGAAGAGGATATTGAGACCCCAGTCTCTTTCTCTCTCTCTCACCTGTACCAAAAGATTCCGCCACCACATTTCCCACCATTGATGTACTGTCTTGCCACAGACCCAGAAGCAACTAATCCAACTGACTATTGACTGGAACCTTGAGACTGTGAACCAAAAGAAATCATTACTCTTAAAATTGATATGTCTCAGATATTTATTACGGCAATAGTTAGCCAACTGACTGAAATATGCCACATCTACCTCAAACGTCAGTAACTCATCTTACACTTTTCCAATGAATCCTCAGAATCTTTCTGAACACAGTGCTCCAATAGTCACTTTCAATTAATTAAAATTTTCATTGAAAACAAAATCTATTTGTTACTTGGAGATCAATAGTCTGGATAGGTGATAAATAGCAAGAACAAAATGTATTCCACCCTACTTTATCTACCTAAAATAGCTATAATTCATATGTATATTTTATCTTTGAATATTAAAAAATTTTCCTGTAACATATCTTATGCTACAATCACTGAAACACATAGGCTACTGTCTATTTCTCTATAGGTATTCACACTAGTTGTGAGGGTAATAATAATTACCATCCTACCAAAACTCTCTGTTTCTAACCCCAACTATCATCCCCAACAAGAAAGTGTTGGCAAATTACTAATTGCTTAATACTTATTAGCAATATCACTACACTCATTTCAAATAAACTATTAATTTAGAGAGGTAAGAATACATTGATTTTGAAATCCCATACAAATAGTTTTATCACTTCTGTGGCTGCAGCCCATTTTTTTCATATTTCTACTAATCTTTTCATTATTGTTTATAAAACAATGCAAAGTGGACATTTCTTATTCTTCTAGCTTACATTCTTTTGCCTCTCATTGAAAGGCGTTTTCCTCCTTAGACTCTCTTCCAATGAAACTTCACTAATTGCATTGTAAAGTCACACAGGCAGCCTTTGAAATCATACAAATACCTGTCAACAAAATAAGTATTTCAAATATTGTACATGGCCTTGAAAAAAGTGTCTTAATGACTAGCAAAGGAGATTTGCTAAAGAAAACCAAGTTGAGAGTGAGCAGCTATTTCTGTTTTAAATGATCCTTCTGTTGGGCCTTGTTTTCTCCCTGTCCCCTTTTCAACTCAAATCTTCAACTGATTCATTGTGGTTATTCTTAATTTAATAGTAAATATCTAGTAGTATATAGCTTTGATATTTTTGATCACATAATTGGTAGACATCATGTAATATACTCTATTCCTGACTGGGGGGTCTTTGATAACTTTGTTAGAATATATTGCTCTTATTTAACAGCATTAAACAGATATTTTATTGCTGTGGAAAAATATGATAATATCTCATTGCCTGCAACACGATGTGAGATCTTAGAAATGCAGTTCCTGTAAACACTTCATGTGTTAGTCAGCTTTTTATTGCTGTGACCAAAAGACCTGACAAGAACAATTTAGAAGAGGAAAAATTTATTTGGGGCTCATGTTTCAGAGGTTCAGTGCACATTCCGTGAACTTCATTGCTCTGGGTCCAAGTGAGGCAGAACGTCATGGCAGAAGGGGCAATGGTTTAGATATGTGGTGTCCCCCTAAAGATTATATGCGAGACAATGCAAGAAAGCTCAGAGGTGAAGTGGGTTATGAGAGCCTTAACCTAATCACTGCATTAATCCCCTGGTAGGGATTAACTGGGAGGTAACTGAAGGCCTGTAAGGTGTGACAATAGGAGTTGGGTCACGAGTGGACATGCCTTTGGGGTATATATGTTGCTCTTTGTAAGCAGAGCTCTCTCTCTGCTTCTTGGTGGCCAGGTCCTGAGCTGCTTTCCTCCACCACTCTCCTCTGCCATGATGTTCACCTCGCCTCAGGCACCAAGGAAGGAGTCGGTGATCTATGGACTGAGACCTCTGAAAGCATGAGTCCAGCACAGAAACTTTTCCTCCACTAATTATTCTCATCAGGTCTTTTGGTGAAAGCAGTGAAAAAGTTGATTAAAATAGAAGAGCATGGTGGAGGAGTGCTACTCCATTCATGGGGGCCAGGAAACAGAGAGAGAAAGTGGGAAAGGGGCTACAGAGTTGATAATCCTTCCAGGGCACGCCCCAGTGAACTACTCCTTGCAGCCATGCCCCACGTGCATTTCGGCTCTTGGCCTTCCTGCACCGACAAAGAAACTTTGGGGGGCAACCTCATATCCAAACCATAGCACCTAAGAATACTGGCACCTTAAATGTCTGAATGAGCATACAGTATGTCTCTTTGTAAGACAGTCCATGTTTAAAACTCACTTTGAATTAACCTAGTAAGTCCTTGCTATGAAAAATTTTATAACTATTTTTAAAATGCCTTTCTATAATAATAATCAGTCTAATAAAATTTATTTGATGCAGAATTTATTCAAGTATTTAATCATTCTGTTGACAAAATTAATTGGACAAAATAACATGTTACACAGCAATGGAGGAGGAAGAACCTCATTGATTCTACTTGTAGGAAGTATTCTGTCTCCCAGAAAGACTCAATTCCTGGGCTGGATCATAGCACTTTTAATCTCTCTTGAAGAACCATGTATCCCACTGGAGAAATGCAAATGACTTACACTATGATTGTGTGGCAATGATGAACTCCAGAGAGCTTAAGAGGTCTAATTTCCAGGAATGAAGCACATTGCCTAGGGAAAATGCATATTCCCCCTCTCAGAACCAGAAACCAATGACTCGATGGCTTCCAAATGAATTTTATGATGTGCTATTAAGTCTTCACTGTGTAACAATAAAACTGGTACAATGTCAGTACAAAGCCAACCTTTTAACAAAGAACCATTTTGAATTTCAGTGAGAAGTTTTAATACAGTTGCTAACAGATATAATGAACTATGGGCAATAATTTGATTTTGTATCAAATAATAATTTCAACAGTAAAATATAGAAAGCAAATCTAATGAATTCACTCACAACTGTCAAGAGTTCAATATTGGTAAATCCATAATCAGTAACCTTATATCAACATACCACATAATATTCTGGGAAAGGACTTCAGTATCCCTGCGTACAACTCGGGGTCTAAACTATACAAATTACAGCACATGTGACAAACACTCCTGTACTTGTGCAGTGTGCAACCAGGACAACAATATTTGGAAGTTCTAAGATACTGTAACTGATCATATTAATATTTTGATCAAGAATTTTGATGATAGAAGGCTGGAGAGGTGGCTCAGTGTTAGAGCGCTTGTCTGACATGTGTAAGTACCTGGGTTCAAACCTCAACACCACATATACAACTAAGTGTCAGAAAAACAAAAACCAGATGAAAAGCTAAATGAAATTGTTTCTCTCTCTAAAAAAATTTTTGAAGATAGAAATGGGATTATATGATCATGATAAAGTTCTCACTGTTATATAAAAATTGTTCCTAAAATAAAATGTCCCCTAACCGTTTGGTAAGAGAAGAGCTGCTCCAACCCAGGGCTACCTCATTCAGCAGTGCTTGTATTAAATGAGATAGAAGTTCCAAATTTTATTTTGCCAGCTGGCATGTGTGAGACCCTGGTTTCAATCTCCAGTACTATAGAAAACAAATTTTATATTGACAAAATCAAGCACTTTAGTGTGATGTTTGAAAAATGTTACTAGTTTTAATAAAACTCTCAAAGAGATGAAAATTTTGCTTGAAATTTGTGGTGCTTGTCTGGCATGCGCGAGTACACAAGTTCAAACCCCAGCACCACGTACACAGCGAAGTCTTGGAGTAATGAAAACCACATGAAAAACTAAAGATTCTCTCTCTCTCTCTCTCTTTCTCTCTCACTGTCCCTCTCTCTTAAAAAAAAAGAAAGAAATATAAATTAGAATGATTGTAAGCTCAGCCTTACAAATCTCATTTGCATTTCTGAGTGTTTTCTTGAAGTTGAGCGTGGGAACAGCAGTCATAGCCATTGCCTCTAGGACTCTTGAGGACATGGGAATGTGTGGTGTGAGGTGGGCTTCAGCATTCCTCTGAAGAACGGATTGGACTCTCAAACACAGACTTGCCAGAGGAAGTCCATACTTCCATGAGAGAAGGGGAAAATAAAAGAAAAAACCTCATGCCCCGAGTCCCAGACAGCAGGTGAGGCCTTAGCAGATGTTTCTGGACAGATGAAGGGTCCCGGCTGGCCACCTCTCAGTGACAGTGAAGCCACCTGCCAACTAGGCCACTCTGCTCAGATAAAACCTAAAGGGAATGAATTCAACATCAAAGTTCTGACTCTGGGATAATTACATGAGCTTCACTTACGTCCGTGCAATTAATATTTATTATTTGCTACTAAATAGGACATAGTCCTTATCCTAAAAGCTCAGAGTCAAGTGTAGATGGACATAAACAACATATGGCAATAAATCTTATATATGGAGAAACAGACCAGAAGCATGACCCATTTTCATTAAGGGTTTGGGAACAGAAGGGGAGGACCCCACAACTGAGAGGAAGTGAGGGAAGACGGGGTGGATCCAGATGAAGGCCAATGCCACTCTTGGTTTCCTCTATTTCTAGACTGTGAAAAGAGGAAATCTCCATACAAGTGTCTGCACAGGACTGGGCTGGGCTTCGTTCATCTCCTGGAGGTGGAAGGGGCTTCTAGGAAGAGTGTAAGAGTACAGAAAGAACAGGGCTCCAGGGTGAGCTTGGTGATAATGGAAGGTGCTCTTCTTCCTGCCTGGATCACTGTACTTTGAAATGCAGCACAGACACGAGAAAGTTTTTCTTTCCCATTATAAGGCTGTTCTTTTGCCTGGTGATTTCTACCCCATCCACATGCCTCTCCTTTCAGTTCTTCCAACATCCTCTGCTCTGTGTCCTCAGGGCCCTTGCATATGCTGTTCCTTTGTTCCGGGAAGTGCTCCCTTCCTCAGCATTCCCCAAATTCTCATGCACACTTGAGTATCAGCTTTGACTTCACTCCCTCTAGGACATTTCCAGGCTACAGCTCCACCTTCCATCTGTGGCAATCAGATCTGGAAGGTCTCCGAACTTTCTTTTCTTAGAACTCATGTCTATTTTTAATCAAATGGTTAGCTTTTGTTCCCTTCTCACTGGCTATGGATCAGTGACAAAAATATTAAACTGTTTTGCTCATTACTGCCTTTCTACCACCTAATAAAGAACTTAGCATATAGTATGTGTCCAAAATATACTTGCTGATCATATGAATGAATGGACACTCATTCTCATCACCCCAAGAATAAATAAAAAGGGGAGAGCTTATTTTTAAAAAATGAATTATCATATTTCTTAATTTTCTTAATTTTCATATTTCTTAATTTTCACACTGACAGGAAATTTGTTACTTATTTTTTGTTCAAAAAGCATTTTAATTTTAGAATACTCTTTAAATTTATATCCAAGTAGAGTTCCCATCACCCCCCTCAGTTACCCCTGGTTTTTTGGGGGAGCGGTCTGTCTCCCATCATTAATCTTTTACACTAGTAGAGTGTATTTTTCACAACTAAATAATGAGTACTGATATGTTCATTATTAACTAAAGTCCATGCTTTATTAGAATTCACTTTGTGTTTAACCTGAAGATTTTTTGCTATTAAAGGACCCCATGAAGAACCAGGCTACTTTTAGGCATTTTTGCCTGGTTGGACGTCTCTTGATGGTCACACGCTTACTTTGTTTCCATTAACCTTCATAATTTTGAGGACTATTGCTTAGGTATTTTGCAGACTCCCACAAGTTGATTTACTGATGTTTTTCTAATGGTTAGATGTGAGTTTACTGGCTTTGGGGTTGAAGACCAGAGAGGGAGAGTGTCTTTCTCATCCCATCCAGGGTGCATATGGTTAACATGACTTATTCCTGTCAAAGTCAACCTTCATGATTTGGTTGAAGTAGGGATTGTCAGCCTTCTCCTCTATAAAGTTGCTCAAATCCCTTCCTTCCTCTTTTGCCTTCTTGGGAAAGAAGTTACTATATACAGCCCATATTTAAGGGATAGGAGTTATATTTTACCTTGTTCAGTGCATAACATTTATATAACTTGTTTAGGATTCTTCTCTATTGGACATTTGTCTATTATCATTTATTTATTAGATCAATAATTTATATCAGCATGGAGTCATGACTATTTGTTTTATGGTTTGGGATATAATCCAATATTAACTTCTTTGTTGTTGTTCAAAATTCTCCATGTTTGAACACTAGAAGCCCTTTCAGATGGCCCCTTTGTCCTTCTGACGTATGTCCACTGTGTTGTTTCTTGAGCACTTTCTCTTTTTCTGACCTTGTAAGATGCTCCCATCTTAACTTGAATATTCTCTGCCTCAGACCTAGCCTCGATCATCTCTCCATAGAGCTCTGGTTTCCTTTACCAGAAAATGGGATTATAATCCCACATTTGGGCTCTAGATGAAGATTGCTTTTTAAAAGAAGTAATTTGGATTTCAGATTAATTCAAATGTCTGTTTATTTTGAGACGTCAACATTGCATTAATGTTTCCCTTTGTTTCTGAGTTTTGTTGAAGTGTATCTAGTCCAGATCTTATTTATTAAAGAGAAAGTATGGTATGTGGTTAATTTATGTGTAAAGTTACAGTTGACATTCTTCTCTATTGTTCCGCTTTGTTATATCCTACATTTCTGAATCCCAAATGGAATACTTAGACCAAATGTGTTAGATCTGTCCTTTTGAACCCTCAACTCTATTCTCAAAACCACACAGGCAAATGATCTTTGCTTTTTAAGCATAAATCTTAGAGGAAAAAACATTTAATATCTATTTTCCATCTTTGCTGTTCTTTTGATTTATCTAACTTGGCAGAAATAAAAATTTTCTTCTGAGAAAGAAAAGACCTCTGAACCATAGGCCCTTCTAATGTGGGGCATAGGAAATTTCTGTTATAAACAGAGGAAGTCAGATGTTTCCTTTTCCCTAACTTCTAAGAAAATTATTATTGCTAACATCTACTCCCACATAACAATAAAAATAATTGAATACAAATCAAAGAAAATCTTCATTGATTTTCTGTAGAGAAATGATATTAAGCAATATTCTCATTGTAAAGAAATATTTGCTGATGATACATAATATAGACAAGTATACTTCAGTTATTACAGAGTCTACACTATTTTCTTCTAATTCTAATGCAAAGATATGATTGTATTTTAGAACACATTTAAATCTTGCAATGATAACTAGACAGTCTTTATAAATGGTTCAGAAGAAATTAAAGTTGAGCATTTTTCCAGGGATTTATAGCAATAGGTGTTTGATTCTTCCCATAAAATTTATAGTCCAAATCAAACACTTTTGAGGGTGCTGAATGACACTAAAGTAATTGAAATTTTAAATTTTGAGATATTTGATGTTGACCAATAAAACAATTTTAGTGCATAATCCAATAGCAATCCAGCTATGCAAAAATATTTTCAGTATAGACCTATTTTTAAAAGCATTTCTTCTTAAAAAGTAACATTGGTATAAGTTAAAGTATAAATATTTAAATCTGTTTTGTACTGATTACCTTGAACATAATGTAAACAGAAGTTCTGGTTCAGCTTTGATGTGTAAAGAGCTTAGAAGCTGTCACTCACGTGATTATAAGAGAAATCTGAACTGAAAACAACTACTTCTGTGGGGACCTATCAGAGCACTAAACTCTAAAATCCGGAGAGATAGGAAAATTCAGAGAATCTCAGCCAGGACCTGCTTACTGTCAATACAAGCTACTGGAGATATAATCTATGAGGAACAGTTAAATAGTAAATTTGATGAATTGTGTGATACTGACTATGGACTGTGGTAACAATAAAATAGTTCTGGGCACCACCGTTTTATAAGTGTTCCCATGTACTGGATTTTATCTCCAGGAAAGTCATCAGGTGTTCACTGTGAAGATCCAAGAAAAATATCCTCCTGGCTTTGGTAGGAGAAGAGAGCTAGAAATCATTGTGAAATAGCCACAGTGCTTTCTTTTTTTCTTAAGGCAAGTTCTACCCTGCAAGAGACAGGGTTTCCCAGAACCTCATCCTATCTGAGGAAAATGCATTGCTCTCACTCCAACCCTCCTTTTTCACCTAAGGGAGGGGAGAAAAAGTAAACAATGTGTAATATACAAACAGAAACAGAAACTCCAAGGAAGAATCCAAAGAAAATGGCAGAAACAAAAAAGACTAAGGGAACAAGCAAATAATTGAGAAGATTGAAGACAGGGTGATGGAATCTTCTCAAACTAAATATAAATAGAAAAACAGAAAAATAGAAATAATAGAAAGGGACATTGAAGAACTACATGACAACTTCAAAAGTTATAGCATGTATGTAACTGGAACTCTCAAAGAAGCAATAGAAAAGAAAGGAAGAAATACCCGAAATAATAATGGACAAGGGTTTCCCCAGTTAATGATAGACATCAACCACAGATCCAGGAAAGTTACAAAACACAAAGCAAGATAAACACCAAAGAATCTTCATTCAATCATGTAATAGTCAAACTGCAAATATACAAGGAAAAAATTTTAGAAAAATCAGAGAAGGAGAGGGAATATTATCTATAGAAGACTATGATAAGAATTATAGTGATCTTCTCTTTAGAATCCATGAAAGCAGGGCATGGCAAAAAATATTTAAAACATTTGTTGTGGTTTGTATAAGTGAACCCCTGTGTTAATCAGCATTTTCACCTCTGTGACCAAAAGACCTGACAAGAAGAATTAGAAGAGGAAAAATTTATTTGGTTCATGGTTTCAGAGGAGGTTTGGGCCTGAAGTGAGGCAGAACATCATGACGGAATGGTTGACAGAGGAAAATAGATCAGAACATTATAACAAAGAAGCAGAGAGAGCTCTGTTCACCAGGGCCAAAACATGAACCCCAAAGGCAAGCCCCCAAATACATACCTCCTCCAGCCACACCCTGTCTGCCTACAGTTACCACCCAATTGGGCCATATCCGATTAGGTTAAATCTCTCATAACCCAATTAGTTCACCTCTGAAAATTCTTGCATTGTCTCATACATGAGGTTTTGGAGGACATTTCATATCTAAACCATAACACTCACCAAAAGCTTGTGTTTCGAAGGCTTGGTCTTTAGCATGGTACTATTAGGAGGTGATGGAGCCCTTGAAGGTTTGAAGTTAGTGGGTTAAAATCAGCTCACAAGGGACAAATGCTAGAAGGGAATATTTTGAACTCTATCCCTTCCCATTTTTCTGTTCACTGGCTATATGTGTAGATATCCTCAACTTATTGCCACGATGTTTCGCTGGCCCAATAGAAATAGGTCAACTGAGCAGGGACTGAAATAAAAAACTGTGAGTCAAAATGAACCTGTTTCCCACATAAGTTTGTTATCTTGGGTGTGTTGTTAAAGTAAGGGTAAGCTGACTAACACAGCTTAAATTCCAGCCTGAATTCTGTATTAGCAAAATTAACCTTAACAGGGAAAGGAAAAACAAAGACTTCCTTAAGCAAACAAAAACTGAAAGAATTGATTGCTGCAGATCTGTTTGGTAAAAACTGTGAAGTTATTTGAGAGAGAAGGAAAATGATAGAGCTCAGAAACTTGATTTTACATAAATAACAGGTTAGAGAAATAGTGAAGTTTTTTTCATCTTTTTTCTATTTTAATAAGTATAAAAGAAAACTGTTTAAAATAACAGTGTTAACAATTTAGTGAGTGATTATAGCATATGATAAGTGACATGAATGGCATTAATGTCACAAGGAGGGGATGCAGGAAATGTCAGTGTTCTGTTACGAGGTTGGTACTCTACATGTGAAGTGGCATGGTGTTATTTGACCTTAAACTGGATTAATTCAAAATGTATATTGGAAATTCAAGAGAGAATTCTAAAAATTTTTTAAATAAGTATGATTGATAAGCTAATTAGAGAAAATAAGATGAAATCATGCCAAAGTTTTGCCAAAATGAAAGAAGGTAGTAATAATGGCTGGAGGGAGACACCAATAAGTAAATGCAATAAAGATAAACCAGTTATAGATATGGTCAATATTAATCAAACTATCCATAGTTTGGGCATAGGACTTTGTGAGCTAGTGTCTTTGTGCCCTGATCAGAAAATATTAGTTACACTGCATCTGAAATAGGAGAGGAAATGTCTTTCCAATTCATCTCCATGTTAGAAGTCTTTTTATTGCAGTTAAGACATGTATCATTCTAAGGCAGCATGGCAGAAGCTGTTTGCACACAGTGATGATCTGATTATTAATCCCTGATTATTAATATGTAACTACTGCTAACAATATTATTAAAAAAATAAAAACAAAACACTAGATGAGTGATAACCTAGGTATGATAGTGGAACAATGGGCATAAATGGGAACTGTCAAAGATTAAATGGGCCATTACTGGGTAAACCTGTAATTGTCATCTTCCTATTCTTTAATTAGCAGAATAAGTGATAGAAATGGGTTATCACTGGCAATGTTAACAGTATTCAAACTATGAAAAATGGTTAAAATCTGATAGGTGAATTATTTACTTTTGCTGGTGTGGTAGCTCTTGTGGTGACTAAGTCTTGATCCCTAAAGGGCTCTGTATCCAACACTGAGATTGCCTGATGCAGACTGCATCTGCCACTTGTGAAACTGTAATGCCAGGTGTGGTCATATCTTATGGGAGAGGAAAGGACATCAAACTTAGAGGCCAGTTTACATGAGCTGCTTCTGTGTTCTTTTGCTAATGAATATTTGTACAATAATATATGGTTGCGTGACAGAATTTGGATGAGATTTGATTTCATTATAAACTATGCTAAAGTTGTGGGGGGAAAATGGCTAAAACCCATCCACTTCAAAAAATAATTTGGGAGGAGGATGGGAAGGAAATTTACAATAATGGTTTTTAATGCTATTTCCCATCTGAATAAATAGTACATTAAATATATTAGAATATATGAACATGAGATTTATTTAGTCAGAATAATATGACACTATAAAATGTCATATATAATTCCAAAAATAAGATTACAAATATCATTAGATTAAAATCTCTTTTTAATGATTATGTAGTGTCTAGAATTTCAAGTATAACTAAGCCCTGTAAAACACTCATGATCTACTTCAAAAATTGCGTGCAACTTATTTTTGTCAATAATAGAGTATACTTAAATATTCTTGAATCATTGTCCAGAATTGTTATGAATCAGTTTTCACATTTTCCAAATATGTAAAAGCATGTGACTAACTGAAAAGATTATAGAATTTTTTAGTGCTTAGAATTTTAATTTTTTTCTATTTTGAGAACCTTGCATTTCATGTTAGCAATATCCCTTGCATGTTGGCATAGTACATTTTCATATGTCTTATCAAAAAAATAAAAAATAGGTACAGGACCATAAAAATAACCATCTAATTAACAGTCTACCACATTCCAGTTATTGTCTTTACATTTCTATTGGTTCTTTTTAGATATATATGTCAATTATATAATTATATAATTATAAAAGCATGAAGTATAACTTGTTCTAATTCAGTCCTGAGTGTTTTCCCTTCCCTTCCTTTCTTCCTACCCCCTCCCCCATCCTCTTCTTTCTACTGATCTTTCTGCTATTTACTAATTTTTTAAATTAGTATCTTTGCTGTACATGTTGATGAGATTCACTAAGGTGTGTTCGTTTATGAATTTGGGAAAGTTGAGTCTGGTTCATTCCACTAATTTTCCCCATCTCATCCCTTCTCCCTCCGTTTCTTTCCTCTTTTTCTATTCCTCTGATCCTTTCCTTATTTGGGGTTAGCTTCCATGTATCAGAGAGAACATTTGACCTTTGGCTTTTGAGACTTCAAATTCTAAAATAATAAAACTTGCAGAAGAGATCATACCAGACAAATATGTCAGACAACTAATAGTGGAAATAAGTTAGCTAAAAGTAAAGGCATCTTTATTTAAATGTTCAGTGAATATTAGTATAAAAGATGAAGGCATTCATCACTCCCAAAACAAAATTATTCATATTTTAAGGACTGATATTGAGAGGTCTCATGAGAGATATGCTTTGGATCTAACACTATGGGTAATTTCTGAATGGAAGGTTTTGGTATAGTCAATGTCTCCTTTACATGTATGTGTGAATGCCTAACCGTTCCTCTGAGGTTTGGTAAAGATTCATTTAAAATTCTTCCGGTAACATAAAACCAGTCAGCTTTGGATGTTTAAACAAACTGAAAGGGAACCTGTGTGGAACTAAGTTGACTTCAGGGAAAGCATTTTATGGGCTTCATTGTTTCCCATTATAATTAAAATGACATTTTAGAGTTTCATGGGAAGAATTATATTTTAATGGTACACATAGCTTGTAGTCAATTATATAGTACCATGTCGCAGAGAAAATGTGTGCTGCTTCTTGGCCAGATGACAAAATGTGAACTTATTCTCTTTTTGAGAAGTGGCCCCCATGACAACTTCTTTTCTTTTTTTCTTTTTTTTTAAAGAGACAGTGAGAGAGAGAGAGAGAGAGAGAGACAGAAAGAGAGAGAGAACTAATTTTTTATAGTTGCACACCTGGTGCTGCGGTTTGAACCTGTGTACTCACACATGATGGGCAAGCACCATAACCGCCAAGCTACCGCTCCAGCCCCACAACTTATTTTCTTACATATCCTTTATTTATTTAGAGTTTCAAAGCTCACAAAAGTGATGTTATAAGCATTTTTTATTTTATCTTGGATGCAATCCTTTGAAATACATGTTATCACAGTGTCTACTATACATGGATGAACAGGATTTCACATGGTGAAGAGACTTGTCTATGGCAAGGGCATATTAGGATCCATGTCTGTTTAGTGCCGTTTACACCACATTCACTGAGTTCCAATGGTCAGACCCCTTCAGGGGATCAGAGATTACAAACATGTTACCTGACCCTCCAGCAATCCAGATCTCCCTGTCCATAATTTTAAATATTTTTTTTCATACAGGCCTGGGGCAGGAGCGGACCTGGCCATTGCACGTATATGCATAACATCAGCTCCTTCTGTGAGGTCCAGGTTGGGTTGCTGGTGGGAACTTGGCTCTTCACCCTACCCGTGTACAGGCATCAGCAGTGGTGCTGTAGTGACCGTGTCCTTCCAGGTGGCCATGCCATTTCAACACCTTAGTCCTCTGCCACAGTCCTGCGGATATCCTAGAACTGTCCTCCATCTGTGCTCTGGAAGAGATTTAAGCACTGTAAACGGGATTTGAAAAACTATTTTCCTCAAGTCACTTCTGAGTTTCTTCCTCATACAGCTCAGCATCCCTTGACAAGGTGAGCCAGTGTCCATTGGATTTTTTCTTTCAGTGAAAAACTTTATAGGTTCAATGATCTTAGATTCTGGTTTTGTATTATGATTTACTATATTAAAGATATCAGGATCTTGAAGATCCTGAAAACTGTTTATCCAAATAAAATACATAGAATTTAAGTTGACAAGCATTGTATAAACCAAAATATAGCAGGTTTGTTTGTTTATTTATTTGTTTATTTATTTAAAGGACAGTGAGAGAGAGAGAGAGAATCAAATTTTATTGAGTTTTTCACATGGCTTTCTTTGCTCTGACATTTAGTTCTGTATGTGGGTGCTGGGGTTTGAACCCATGTACTTGCACATGCTGGGCAAACGCTGTAACTGCTGAACCACCACTCCAACCCCTATTTATTTACTTTTTTTTTTTTTTAAAGAGAGAAACAACTTTATTTAGTTTTTCACATGGCCTTAGTTGCTCCAACACTCAGTTGTGTATATGGTGCTGGGGTTTGAACCCGGGTCCTTGTGCTTGCCAGGCAAGTGCTGAAACCACTGAGCCACCGCTCCAGCCCCTATTTATTTACTTTTAAAGAGAGAGTGAGAGGGGCTGATGAGGTGGCTCAGCAGTTACAGTGCTTGCCTGCCATGTGTGAGGACGCGGGTTGGAACCCCAGCACCATGTATACAATGAAGTGTCAGAGCAATGAAAGCCACATGAAAAACTACAGAAAACTGATTCTCACTGTCCCTCTCTCTTTAAAAACAAACAAAACAAAACAAAAAACAAACAAAAAGAAAACAAGAGGGAGAGTGAAAGAAAGCGAAAGAATCAATTTTTTAATTTTATATTTGTCATTTGGTTTCTGTTCCTCCAACACATTGTTGTGTATGTGGTGCTGGGATTTGAACCCGCGTTCTCACTCATGCCAGGCAGACACTATTCTGAGCCACCACTCCAGTCCCAGGTAGCAGGTTTATCGAAACCAATTTTCGTAGTCACAGTGAACCAGGGAAGACAAGTTAGGCAATCAGTGTAGTTGGAATTTTGGGTCCATAAAGAGGAAATCAGTCCCTTTTGTTTTAAGATGACAAAGAGAGTCCCTGCTCTAGACAAACATGCATGTCAGCTTGACATCACTCCTACTAACAAGCAAATATGCTACATTCCTTTTGCTAAGCAAAGGTGTTCCCAGGACATACAGGCACAGATCAGAGACCAGAACTTCTGGGCCTGTGGTCCCAGGTATGGAGGAAGAGAGGTGATAACTAATAGAATGCAGAATTCTTAAAGACTATAAAGACAGCGAATCACACCAGCTCCTTAAATCCCTCACTCTGAGGCCTCCTTCTCCCACACGGGTGAAAGTTTGCTCCGCTCCTTATGCTCTGCTTTCTATTATTCTCTTAAATTATAATCTGTCTGCTATGCCTGCCTCAGCGTCCCTCGGTTTCATTCTTCAACTCGGGGTGGGGCACAAACCCAATTTCCACCAAATCCGCATCAATTCTTTTGGCTTGTTCCATCAAATTTGATGGCAAAATTTCCCTCACAAGCATAAAGCAATTACTTGCTATTTAGAAGAGTTGATGTAACTATTTAAAAGTGGAACAGAGGAAGATTAGAAAGTTACACAGAAATGGTCAGGTTAGCTGGTTGTGGTGGTACAAGCCTGTTATACGGGCTACTATGGAGGCTGAGGCAGAACAACCACTAGTTTGAAGATAGTTTCAGCAATTTAACAAGACCCTGTCTCAAAATAAATAATACAGAGGGCTGGGATGTAGCTAAGTAGTAAAGGGCCCTGCTGGAGGGTCCCTGTACGCAGTACCCAGTACCACAAAAAGAAAAAAGAAAAGAAAAAACAAAAGGCCAATTTATCCTCTGTCTACAAAATCATCTGTTTGACTTAGACTTTGATTTAGAATGCAAAGGAAAATGTTGGTGAACCAAGAAAATAAAAAAAGTGAAAAAAATAAAGCATTTGTCTGTCTGCCTGATAATATATTGGGAGAATATACTTTAAATAAGAACTTATAAGAGAACTATTGTAAACAATTATGACCAGAAAAATCAAAAGTTACTTCAAAGAAACTAGCAGAAATAGACATTTAAAATAAGTGGCTTATCTAGAGACTCAGAAGGATTGCAAGTTCAAGGCCAGGTATGGCAACTCAGTGAGACTCCATCTCAAAATTAAATATGAAAAAGGGGTGGGGATTTGACTCAGTGGAAAAGCACCCCTGGGTTTCATCCTTATCATCCTCTCAAAAAATAGGTGGGCGAAGACCATTCTAACAAAAAGTCTCATGAAGCTTAATATTTTATTAGATAAATGATAATTAATACACATACCTACATAGATAAATATTCATATAGTTTTTATATAGTGGAGTTATATATTATAGAAAGAATTATCTATTTTACATATTGAATTGTGTATAATATATAACACGTACATAGTATGTCTCGGTATGTACAGAGGAGAGAGAAGGCGAGAGAGAACGTTCTGAGTCAAAAAAAGATTTTATGAATATGCAGATCATAAAATATTATTTAATCTCTAAAGAGCACTGCATCTTTAGTAAATCTAAAATCTTTGCTATTTAATGATTAATAAATGTGACTATTTATACATACATACCTCAATGTATGAAGGAATGTACCAGTATAAGTGAAATATCACAATACATTTAATGTTTTTTCTTTCTCTTTCTTGGACATACTAAGCACATGTTCTACCACTGAACTACATCCCCAGTCCCAATTTTCTTATAGTTTTATCAAGATCCCTCAGTTTAGTTTGGCAAATTAGAAGCTTAGTCATTTTCAAAAGAAGAAATTTCTACCTAAAAATATATGTAAGGAAATGACTTATTTTTAAATAATGCAGAAGACAAATATGCTGAAAAATAAAGCCCAGACCCAAGATTTTACATTATCATAAATTTAAATGAAGTCACTTTAACATACTATTACCCATTTTCACTTCGAATATTTGCTTTTATATAAGAAATATATTTTCATAACTACTAATTATTATTTTAGAAAAATATTCCATTTCTATGATTTTTCTATAATTTTTTATGCTAGGGTTCACCATAGAAACAGAGCCCATAGAATTTTTCTGATCATATAGAAGATGCAATTACAGGAATTAGCTTACGTGGTTTGGAACCTGGAAAGTCCCACAATTTGTCAGCTGCAAAGTAGAAAATCAGGAACTCTGTTGGTGTGATTTGGTTCAAAGACATGAGACTGGAGGGGTGGTGGGCAGGGATGATGGTGGTCCCAGTCAGTCACCTCAGAACCAGGAGCTCTGATGTTTAGAGCAGGATATGGATGTCCCACTTCAAGTAGAGGTAATGAATTCACCCATCCTGGGCCTTTTTGTTTTATTGGGGCCTTCGAGGGATAGGAGGATGCCACCATGGCTTCATTGAGATGCTAACTGGAAACACACACAAACACACACAAAAATAATGGTTTACCAGTTATGTGGTAACTCCATTAAGATGGCACACAAAATTAACCATCAGCACATTCTTCATTATCTTGCTTGGGATATTTCATTAAAATGATTATACCCTATGAGATTAAGCTTACTGGGAAGATGTTGACCTTTTCAATAAAAAAGAAACCATGTTAATAAAAAAGGAAAAACAGAGACCAGGTTTTATTTCTGTTTCCTGTAAACAGCACAAAATGAAGGGACACGTTTATCAGACTATACATTTTGCAAATGACATAATGGATAGTGCTGAAAACTTTCACTAACTCTAATAGAGTTTGAATAAAACCTGTCTAATTATTGGCAACTATGGTGTAGGGTGTTGAATGGTGGCTCCACCCAGATATGATCACCTGGAACATCAGAATGTTACCTTATTTGGAATAGGACTTTTACATTTGTAACTAAGGTTAGAATCTGATGATGAATCATACCAGATTAGGGTAGGCATTAAATTCCATGAGGAGACTCTGTAATATACATGATAGGAGAAAATATGGAGCCACAGGAGGGACACCCACTAGAAGACAGAGGCAGAGCTGGGAGTGATTTATTTAGAAACCAATAAGACCAAACATTGCTGGCAACACCAGAAGCCAGGGCAGAGGCATGGAGGACATTCTCTCACAGCGCCTTCAGAAGGACCCAATCCTGGAGACACCTGGGATCCTGTGAGAAAGATGTTTTTATTGGTTTAAGCCATCAAATTTATGCTAATGTGTTGTTACCCCGTGTAAATAAATACATACAGCAATTCTTATTAGATGCAGGAGTAGCAAGATGGCGTGTATATTTAAGAGTCTCTGGCACCTATCTTTGGGTGGCAGGGATATGGAAGTTGAGGATTACTTATCTTAGGAAGGCCTAGAGACATTTATTTTGTTTTCTTTTAAAATATGTAAAACAAGAAGCTGTTCTAAAGGAAATTTCCAATTATCTTGAGGCTAATGCTCATTTGATTAAATTTCATTGACTAAGATGGATGTTGAGTATCTGGATGACTAAGTTTTGCTATCAGTACAGACCAGCATTTGTATAATTTTGATATCTTCCATTTTTATTATGATGAGTTAACTCTGCCTGTCTTTTGTTGGAACTCGTGTCCTATCATCTGAAAAAGTTAAAGCTTTCTGATTCTCACTAACATTCTAAGTGCCAAGCATTCATACATTCCGAGGTACTCTTAGGGATTCATATAGGTACCTTTGTATTTTCACGATGAATTTCTGACTATAGGAGAAGAAAATATGCAGCAAACCTGAGAACACTCAAAAAGATGAATTATGGCCTTCCCTGAAATTAGCAGAAAGAATTCTTTCCATACAGCAGATAAAATGCTAAGTAGAAGATGAATTTCAATGGTTTGCATAATTATCAGTTTACTAAGCAATTTCAAAATTCCCAAGAGAAAATAACTGTAAGAAGGCACAATGATCTGAACAGGTTTGTTCTACTTAATTATGAAATAAAACCAGGTTTAAATTAAGCAAGATCTAAAAATAAAGTTTACACAGAAAAAGTGAAAATAAAACTTAGACTAATTATAAATCCCTTTTTAATTAATATTTCAATAATTCAAGTTCATAGTTTCCACTTGTTTTAGTCAGCTTTTCCTCACTGTGACCAAAAGACCTGGCAAGAACAATTATACACAGTTTCAGAGTTTCAGTCCAGGATCAGCTGACTCTACAGCTCTTGCCCCCAAGGTGAGACAACCTCTTGTTGGAAGGGTGTGGCACAGGAAAGCAACTCTAGAAGTGACAACCAGAAAGCAGCAATAGAGCTAGTCACCATGGATAAAATATAAACCCCAAAGGCATCGGTGCAGTGACCTACTCCTCTAGTCATACCCTGCCTGCCTATAGTTACTACCCAACTAGTCCATATCAGTGAACTATCACTCTGAGTAGATTGTATCTCTCCGAAGGTAATCATTTCACCTCTGAAAATTCTTGCATTGTCTTACATGAGTTTTTGGGTGGCACTTCATATCTAAGCCATGATACCTCTGATCTTTTACTAAACTATTATATATTTATAGCAAATGTGTAACTGAATTTTAAACATGGTCTTCTTGGACTGGTTAATGTTCATAATCATTATTGTCACTTGAACTATTCTTTCCTCTATGAAAGAGTTGTATTAAAGATGTTCCAAGCCTATGTTACACTGTTGAAAAAATATCTATTGAAGCATAATTACCTGCATATGAAAAGATTGAATTATAACATAATTTTCTCTGCATCAATCCTAACCTCCCCCAAATGCTTTGAAAACATTATGGGAATTTAAGGTCCTATGTTCTATTACAATGTACATCAATTAGAGGCTCTTATAAAATTCCCTTTTTAAGAAGGAGAATTACCATTAAATACTTCTAATTTTAAAGGCCTCTGTGGTTCTTGTACTGGTCGAGTTCACTAACTTGAGACCAATGATTTAAAAATAAGTATGTTCATTATCAAAAGTTTGGTTAGTAAAATTTGCTTCTGTTGACTAAAATATAGTTTATTAGTATACATGCACAAATAAAGTTTTCCATAAAATATTTATATCCTCAAACTTATAACACAATACTTTTGAACAAATGAAACAAATGCCTTATATAGTAGGAATATTATTTACTTATTTTAGGAATTTCAAATAAATTCAGAAGAAATATTAAAGTTGCTGTATTAGCATAGGTATATAATTATCTTCAAGACAAAACAAGAGGCACTATTTTTTTGGTATTGACTAATTCTCAAAAAAAAAATCAATGGTTCTAATATTCATCTATCTGTTAAAGGTGTCTGTTTTTGAAGCTTTGCCATTTTCTTCTTAGCCAAATTTTATCCAAGATAAAAACATCCATAGGAAACTGATTTTTTTTATTATTTCCCATACGCAGAAATTAGTGACCAAGATCACATAGTGATATCTGAACTGAGGATTTTGAACTGATTCTAATATTTGTACTGATGTCCTTTCATTAATGAGTAACAAAATAGCCAATTTTTAAAATCTATTGACTATAATTGCCTTGTTTTATTCCTCTGCTATACAAACTTACAAGTTCCAGTTTATTATCAAGTATGACAAATTATTTTGCATTATTTTTATCTTTCAGTTGATGATTTTAAAGATCCTTAAAATCAATTCTAGTTAATGGACCAAGCTTACTTTGCATGGAATATGGAAAATTAAGTTCTAATAACTCTGGGCTGGAGCCACCAGCAGTTATAGGCACTTCCTGGCATGCACAGAAACATGGGTTCAAACCCCAGCACCACATACACAACAAAGTGCCAGAGCAATGAATGCCACAAGAAAAACTAAAAACTAAAAAAAAAAAAAAAATTGATTCTCTCTCTCTCTGTGTCCCTCTCTATATATAAAAAAAAAATTTAAAAAGTTCTGATGATTCTATTCCTATGCATTTCTATCTAGCAGCAATCATTCTGTAACATATCAAATCTTTACTTATCAATTTAATTTACCCATCTTAACTCCCAAAATAAAAACCACTTACTTGGAGAAAGAAAGAAGATAGATAAAAGCATATAAATATTCTCATTGCTACACCAGGAGCAAATAGGTAAAACCACTAAACATCTTACTAAAAATGTTTGGACAATGGCTGTTTACTTTCCATGACCTGCAGACAAAAATTATTGTTTAGTAAAAGGAATAAAAATAATTTAAAAATTTCATCCACTTATTATGTTTTAGCTTATATGTATTAATTTAGATTACAAACACTGAAGAAAGCAGATATAAATGATTTAGGCATTCTTAATAATATTTGTTGAATTATCAAATAAAAAAACCACAGTTAAAGCTTTTGAATATAGTTTTATTTTCTTAAAAGCTTTTTCCTTCTCTTGGCTCTCTTTTTAAAAATTAATTTCACTGAAGATAAAACTGTGTGACTCTTTAAGCAGTTTTGGATTTTTGTCATTTTTACTGTTGGTATCATTTGACAGGTTATCATCACAATAAGAATTTTACTTTTCTTTCTCTTAAACTATATCAAGAGAATCCATTATAAAATGCCTGATTTTCTGAAAATAGATGTAAACTTTGAAACTTTTAATAAATTCACGTATACCCTGATATGCTTTTCTTTAGACATTAAATCATCCCTCATACTGTGTTCTCTCAACAAATATTGATATTAAGAACATCTACATTGTATCAGGCATGATGCTGGGCATTGTACAACTTCAAAAAAATTACTTAACCTTCTGAACTTCTATTTCCTGATCTGTACCATCGGGATGACAATTTATACATCTTTTTGGAAAGTTACTAGTGAGCCTTGAATTCTCAATTCAAGGACCTAAACCCTTCCAAAATTATTCATTCCCTCTTTATGTGCTGCAAAAGAACCTTGTAATCATTTCTGTTTTATCACTGTTTTAGTCCACTTTTACACTGCTGTGACTAAAGGGTCTGGTAAGTACAATTTTAGGAGGAAAAGTTTATTTTGAGGGCTCACAGTTTCAGAGGTCTTAGTTCAGAAAAGGCTGGCTCCATTCCTCAGGGCTCCAAGAGAAGCTGAACATCATGGCAGCAGAGGCCTGGCTCCTGGAGGCAGAGAGAGAAACTCCACCTAGATACAAAACACACACCCAAAGGCACGCCCCCCCAAGGACCCACCTTCCCCAGCCACACCCTATCTGCCTATAGTTACCAGCTAATCCCTATCAGGGGATTAATGCACTGATTGGATTGATTCACCTCAGCCTCTGTGCATTGTCCTCCATGAACTTTTAGGGGGGACACCTCACATTCCAACCATAACAATCACTATATTGCAATTAATTTTCAATGTACCTTTCTCCTGTAGACTGTGCACTTCTGGAGAACCATGAATAAACCATATATATATATATATATATATATTAATTGAATAAAATGAAAAAAGTAAAGAATGAATAAATATGTTGAAGCACATCATTAATGGTATTTGTTCATGTCATTAAAAAGTAGAGTGAATGTTTAAATGCAAAAAATTCATACCTAAATATGAAATATAATCAGTTTAATTAGTGGTCATCCCACCCTTGATTTTTTAAATTTAATTCTTCTATGTTACAGCTCATGTAAGGAATAGAAATCTTTCACCTCAGCTCCACTCCACTTCTCTTACTATTTTTCATTCAGTCTATACTGACTGTAATATCTCCCTATCCTCCAAATTTCTGGTTACTTAACTGAAAACTGGTGAATATATTTACACCTTCAGTATCCTATAACAAACACATCACATGGATTAATTAGATAAAATTCAGGATGCTATAAACATATATTGTAGGGACTAATTGGATGAAAATGAACTTTTGTATTACTTGCAATAGTAATTTTTTTTCATGATTTGTTGTTGTATCAGATTATCTTTCATCAGCTCAGTATCTTTCCTGCTCCTTTCTGAACTTGTTTTGCAAATCAAACTGGGAGCATGGGAAAAGCAGCTCTTGGAATCCCTTGCCAAGGAGATTTCATTTGGATTCTGAATTCCTGTGAGATTCAGATGGCCCAGAAAAGGAGCAGCACTCCTCCCCTGTGGTAGCAGCAGATGCCTTCAGAGGAAAGGGGGCTTTGAGACTTCCACCACCCACCTGCATGTTGCAGCCAGCTGAGGACCTCAGTAGTATTCCTCTCTCATCCCTGTGCCTGCATCCCTGCCCTGGATCATTCAGTACTTGGGTTGGCACCCCTTTTTATTTGAAATGCATGAAGTGGTTTCTGTTTTCCTGAAGAAAAATAAATCTGATGCAGTGGTTATAACCAAACAGTTTATCCCTGAGAGATTTTAAAAAGTAACAACTTAGTGCCAGAACAGCTCAAGCTCTTTCCACTTTACCATCCTCCGACCAACATCCTTCTTTGTTTTCTTTTTCTCAGTCCATCTATTTCCATTTGAGATCTTGTCTTTTTAATTGTCCATCTTATCTAAATGGAAGTATCATGAAGACAGGGATCCTTGTTTTTATTATTCCCCAGTTTCTTGACTAGTCCCTGGACATGATTATTATTCAATGAAAGTTTTTGAAAGGATTAATTAATCTGTTGCAGAGAATGTGTTTCCTTCTCTTTAAGTATCATTAAGAAAATAGAAAAAAGACTCCAGTTACAGTAAGAAGAATTAGAATGCGCATATTTTCCTTCTAAATAATTTCTTTTGTAAGTGACTAGTCCCCCACCTGTGTTCTTTCCTTGTCCTATCTGGTCAACCTATTACAAATACTCTTTATTTAACCAGCCTGAAAAGGTCAATAAGCCCTGCACTGAGCATTATTTTCTTTAATGGTTTCTTTTTAAATTCCTTTGTGATCTACAGTTTGTTATAATCTGAATTAAAATCAATTCAATTTTTGGGTTTGGGGATTTAGCTCAGTGGCAGAGTGCTTGCCTAGCACACGCAAGGCCCTCAGTTCAGTCCTCAGCCCTGAAAAAAAAAAATTCAATTTTTGAGTTCTTCTTATTATTGGTACCAAAGACTAAATCCAGGGGTGCTTTGCCACTGAGCCACTTCTCCAACCCTTTTTATTTATTATTTATTTATTTTGCGACAGGGTCTCCCTAAATTATTTAGGGCTTTGTTAAATTGCTGAGTCTGGCATTGAACTTGAGATCCTCCTGCCTCAGTTTCCTGAGCCTCTGGGTTGAGTCTCATTATTTTGATGTATGAAATGAATATTCTTAATATATAAGATTTCCTTCAAGTGAATCTGAAAAGTATTAATACCTCAGTCAAGGACATAGAACATTAATAGATCACTCAAAATATATCATAAAGATGACCAAACAAATGTATAAAATATTTAAAATCACTTATGAAATCAATGTATCTTGTGGTTCACTTTTCACAAAGAATATGTAATATAAATCATCAGTAAAAAGAATAACGTGCATGTTGTATATCCTTCACACAAAACTGGCAAGATTATCAACAGATTATTATTTGTAGAGTATTCTGGAAAGTGGTATCAGTCACCATAAAAAAAAGAAAAACTTCTCTAAACCCCAAATTTCCTGGAAATATATTAAAGAAAATTATAAGGCCTGTGAACAGACCCATTTATTTACAAAAGTTTTTCATCTATTGTTAATTATGTGTCACAAATAACTGGAGCGTGTTCCTTTGATCGCTTTCATAAACAAAACTTCTAAATCAGAAACAGTTTATTCCTCTAGTCTTCTGTATATATGCAACCTAAACATGCTATCTGTTCGCTCACTATTTTTTCTTACCTCTCAGATCTTCTGATTGGAAATGAAGCCTTCTATGTAGTAGATGCTAGGAAATTCTTTTATTGAGGGTATTTTGGTTTAAAAACCTCTAAGATAGGCCGGTGATGTAGTTCAGCATTTCAGCACTTTCGTAGCATGCAGGACGGGTGATCCAGTACCGCGAAACTAACAAACACAACCTGAGCTCACCTTCTGCCCACTTCTACCTGCAAATTCTTAAAAGTCAGTTTCACTGAATACCAGATTGTACGTTGACTTTTGTTCTCTGAACACCTTCTACCAGTTTAGAAAGACTGGTCTGTTGTCTTTGACCTTGTTTTATTTAAAGAAGTTAACAAAGTTGGCTATCAGTCTAAAAAGTTCCATGCAGATGAACTCACTTTTTCTGGTTGATTTTAAGATTTTGTCTATCTTTAATTTAGTCACTTTATCAAAAAAATTATGAGTAGATTTTTTAAAAATTAGTTATTTTTCCTGAGAATTGTTTGACTAACCACTGGATGATGAAACTAAATTCTGGGAAAACCTAGCCATTGTCGGTTAGAATGTTTTCCTTTTTCCTGAATTTCAGTTTTCTCCTTGTATCCTTCATATCCTTCATAGTTCTTTATTTTTTTTTAACCAAGAGAAAGGGATAGAAAAAGAAAGAATCAACTTTATTTATTTTTTTAATCTGGGTATTGTTTTTCCTACACTTATTTGTGTATGTGGTGCTGGGGTTTGAACCTGGCTCCGAGTGCATGCCGGGCAAGTGCAGTAACAACTAAGCCACCCCTACAGCCCTCCTTGATAGTTCTTAATTTATCATCATACCTTTATTTAAATTCCAGATTGTTCATTTAGATCTATTTTCAAAGCCATAAATTCCTGTTTAGTTTTATCTAGTTCGTGATTTAACTTAATCATGACAATTTATTTTCAATTAATGTTTTTCTTTTTTATTAAGAAATTTATTTGTTGAATAATCAAACATGCTTCTAATGAAAAAATATAATAAGTATGTTTTTCATTTCTGGAAATTTACTTGGATTCTAGTTTTAAGCTGGTCAAGTTTTATATGCTAGCACTTTTCTTAAACTGAAAATATATTTGACTTTTAATTTGTTTTAGATGTATATTTTACCTTTAAATACATTATAGTATAGCATAAGATATAGTATGATTAAAATAGTATAAAAATTAGTATGTATTTTTAAAAGTTTTTAATATATGAAACCTGCTTATTTTGTATTCTCTATTGAAAGATGGCATAGTTTGCTTCTTAAGTGTCCTCCAAAGACCCATGGGTCATCAGCCGATTAAGCTATTGGGAGACTAGAACTCTAAGAATGTGGGGCCTAATTGAAGGAAGTTATTTGGGGCATATTAGGGAAGGAACTTTGAAAGGGAAATTGGAACCCTCACCCTTCCTCTCTCTTTTCTTGCTTCTGACGGCTATGAGGTGAGCAGCTTTCTCTGATACACCCCTCCACCATGATGTTCTGCCTCACCACAGGCCCCCAAACAATGGACCCAGCTGACCAAGGACTGAAACTTCCGAAACCAAAATAAATCTTTCCTCCTTTTAAGCTGACTATGTCAGGTACTTATGGTCCTTGTACCTCTGACTTTTTATTTTGTTTTAGTTTTTATCATTTTTGGTGGCTTGCTCCCCTATGTAATTGATAACTTTATTATTACTGGACTTTATCTGCCCGGACACTTTGAAGCTTCTCTTTAAAGCAAGGGTTTGTGTTTTCTTCTCTCAGGCTCCTGGGGCATTCTCAAAGCATGACCACTTTAAAATCAAGGTTCTGCCAGGGGATTTTCAACCTATATAATGAGTATGAGTTTCCAACCTCAAGCTGTGGAAATATAGCCTTGGGATCAGGAATTCCCAGGAAAAATTGGCTTTGTCTCTGCTCCATTCTGAGCCAGTACCTAAAGAGACAAGGTACTTCATGTGAAAACACTCACCCCACCTCCCTACCCTGCAAGGTTTTTGTTAGTGCCCTGTCATTTCTATTTGTGTAGCTAGTTTTGCCTTCTGCCTTCCTGATCACTAAACCAGTCTGTAGCCCACTTATTCACAGACATCAGGAAATTTCCAGCATGGTGTTGATCAGCACTGACATTCATCTTTCTCGTTATTTATAGGTCTCTGCTTGTTACCTATTCTGGATGCTTCCTGGTTAAGACAGAAAAGTGTGATTAACATTTTATTCAGGTTTCTTAGGCATTTGTTTCTGGAATAAGTTTAGAAAGGAAAAGCTCCCTTTGCATTAACTTTAAAATCACACCAAAATAGAATATTCTAAAAGGTAATAAGAAAAAGATTTGGTAAGGTGGTATTTCCCTTAGGTAATACTGTCAACTGTTTAAACAAAGTGTTTTATAAATATGAGAGTAGCAGCTATAACTGTCATTTTTATAAGATGAGATTTCAGCAAGTCTGCCTCTGCATAATTTCCTTCTCTTTATGTCAAAACAGAGTTCTCTTTACTTTAAAACTTGAATCGTTTTTTGTTTTTTTTTAAACCATAGCTTAGGATATACCTTTTGGCCCTGTCTGACGAGACTATCATTCAAGGTATCTCAGTCTTCTTGGCTTTTTTTTTTCTGGTCCAGAGGAGAAGCATGCATGAAACATACATATGAATTAGCTTCAAAGAAAGCATCTTGGCTTTTTTCAGGAAACTGAGAATCAAAAGCAAAATCAACATTCACTCATTAGACATTTTTGAAATATTCACATGATCTCATTAAGATAAAACTTCTGAGTTTGTGAGTGTTCTGTGGGCGAATAATTAAAATTACCAGATCTTATTCCCACCGGGTGTTTTATTAGAGCTACATTATTTTTTTCATTCGTATTTTGCAGCATTGAGTTATAAAAGCATAGAAGGCAGAAAAAGTTCTAATTTATTACAGTACTTAAAGTGAGAGAGGACCCTTTATTGCCTACAGGGTACTTTTAATTTATCATCTTTTTAACACTTATAAACTAGTCTTTCTCCATGGATGGTTCTGTCCTGCCAGTCAGTAAATTCTGTTATTTTGGTGTGTTTCTTAAAATTTAAGGGCTGGAGATATAGCTCAGTGTTAGAGTACTTGCTTAACATGAGCAATGCCCTGGTTTTGATCCTAACACTGCAAAAATTTTAAAAATGTAAGGATTCATAAGTCTTCATGTTCAAAAAATGCTTGTAATTTTGAGTTGATATGTTCTTTAAAAGTAATGATCCATTAGTGCTGTGATTTTTTTTTAACTCTGTTTCAACTCAGCTGTGCAAGAAACCCCTGCAGTAGCAGTCAGCTGTGTTTCTGAGAGGATGCTTGGGAATATCAGTCTCAGGAGCTTGTAGGTTGTTTACATTCCAGTGACCAAAAATAAAAGATGCTAAAGAATGTCTAACTCTCTGTAACAGGCATTAATTTAATCTATGATTATTCTTGAATAGGACTTGATGGATAGGGAACTTACCAGAAGCCACTCAGTCAGGCAGCAAATCACCTACTCACTATTTGGAAATTTACAGACCCCTCATGGGAATTACCTCGGGCCCTTATCAGAGGATCCCCACCCTACTGAGAAAACTCAGTCAACCAGAAAACTTGCACCTGGGCCCCTCTGCCTCATTCCCTCCATATCTATCCCAGTCTGTAAGTGGCAGAGGGGGCCCAGCTTCCATTGGGTCCCCCTTCTGCAGGTTTCTCCAAAATAAAGTTGTGTTACTATTTTTTTTTTTAAGAAAGAAGGACAGAGAGAAAGAGAGAGAGAGAATCAATTTTTATTGAGTTTTTCACATGGCTTTCACTGCTCTGACACTTAGTTGTGTACATGGGTACTGGGGTTTGAACCCATGTACTTGCGCATACAGGGCAAGCGCTGTAACCGCCGAGCCACCATTTCAACCTTTATTTTTAATTTTTTTTAAAGAGAGAGAGAGGGACAGTGAGAGAGAGAGAGAGAATCATTTTTTATTGAGTTTTTCACATGGCTTTCACTGCTCTGACACTTAGTTGTGTACATGGGTGCTGGGGTTCAAACCCAAGTACTTGCGCATGCCAGGCAAGCTCCATAACCACCAAGCCACCACTCCAGCCCCCTGTGTTACTGTTGAGCTACCACTGTCCTCTCTTTATTTCCTTTATTTTTCGTCTCTTTTCTTACAGGACTTGCCCAGAAAGGAAGCAAAAATAAAACAACATTTATGACATTTGAAGAACTGGGATAAGATTTTCTGAGTTTTATTTTCCTTAGCATTATTTTCTTCTATAAGTAGCTTTGTGTGATGTGTTTACAATGAAGGCATTTAGTTTACAGAAGCAAACCAAACCCTTTTGCTTCTGTAAACTAAATTAGTTCATTCCTCCCTCCCTTTCTTTCTTATTTTTTCTTTCTTATTTTTCTTTTCTGAAAGTGTGATTAAATAAAAACACACTGTGCTAGTCAGCTTTCCATTACTGTAACAAAAACAAAAAAAAATTTGCAAAAAGGAAAGATTTGTTTTGGTTCACAGTTTTAGAGGTTTCACTCTGTGATCTGTTGGCCATGTGCTTTGAGCAGGTGGTGGGGCAACATGGTGGTGGCATGTGACAAAGCAAAGCTGCTCACTTTATGATCAAGATATGAAAGAGGAGAGAGCTAGGTTTCCTATATCCCCTTCAAAGACACATCCCCAATGACCTAAAGATGTCCCACTAGGCCTTTTAAAGGTTCCACCATGCCCAATAGTCCCACACTTGGGGATCAAGTCTTTATCATATGGGTCTTTGGGAAGACCCAAACTATATAGCACTATTCTTATTTAATTAGCTACCTTTATTCCAATTGTCAATAAACAGGTTTTCCAAAGAACTAGTGAGTTCTCTCTTGACATTTTAATTGTCGAGAGAGAATCATAGTATCTGACATTATAGGATGTTAATTTGGTGTTGAGCATTGGTATATGCAATGTGTGTTCATTTCGTTAATTGTTTGCCTTAGAGACCCTTTTAGGTAAGGCTATTGTGTCAGCCTTGAGGAAATTGAGGTACAGAGAGATTTAGTATCTTTCCCAAAATCACATAGCTAGCAAGTTGTAAAACAGAATATTCTCAACAGAGTAACTTGAGCAAGCCAATGAATACATGAGAAAGTGATCTAAATCACTAGTAATCAGAGAAATTCAAACTCAGGTAGTTTAGTTCATCCTGGGGTATTAGTCATTGTAGTTTCAAGAAGAGTTTGTGAGTTATTTCAATCAATTTATAAATCAATCTATCAAAATTCATGTTCTCCAATAATAGGACAGAACAAGAAATCAGGAAATCGGTCTCATTTACAATATCTTCAAAAAGAAAAAAAATATTTGGGAATTACTCTAAGAAGGGAAGTAAAAAGCCTCTACAATAAACATTATCAATCATTGAAGACAGAAATTGAAAAGACCTGAGAAAACGGAAGGATGTTCCAAGTTCTTGGTTAGGCAAAATTAATAAAATTAAAATAGTCATTTCACTTATATGAATTAAAAATATAAAAGCACTATCCAGATTCAATGTGATCCCATTCAAGATTCCAATGTCAATCTTTACAGATAAAGAAAAAGCAATCTCAAATTCATTTGGAAAAACAAGTAACCCAGAATAGCCAAAACATTACTAATAAGAAAGGTGAAAAAGGTGGTTTCACAATACCAGATCTAAAATTGTACTATAATTCTGTTTTACAACTTGCTAGCTGTAGTAACAAAAACACATGGTACTGGTAGCAAAATAGGCATGAGAACCAATGGAATAGAACAGAACACTCTGAGACAAACCCACAAATCTTTAAACATCTGATATTTGACAAAGGGGGTTAAAATATAACATGGAGGAGAGACAGCCTATTCAACAAATGGTGCTGGACAAAATGGACAGCCACGTATAAGAAGTTGAAATTAGATCCTTATCTCGCACCTTGCACAAAAATAAAATCAAAATGGATCAAGGAACTAGGAATTAAACTAGACACCATACAACTGCTAGAAGATAAGTTAGGATCAACATTCCAGCATATGGGAGTTGGCATATGGGAATCAGTGAGATTCCCAAAGAGAGTTAAAGTCAAGAATAAGTGGGATGCCACTAAATGTAAAAGCTTTTGCTCAGCCAAACAATTGGTCAAAACTGTCAAGAAAGAACCCAAAGAATGGGAGATAATCATACCCTGTGATTCTTCCAACAGAACACTGATATACAAAATTTACAAAGTACTCAAAAAACTTAATATCAGAAACACAATCCAATCAATAAATGGGTCAGAGAGCTAAATAGAAACTTCTCGACAGAGGAAACTGAGCAAGTCAATGAATACATGTGATCTAAAACACTAGTAATCAGAGAAATGCAAATCAAAACTGCATTAAGATCCCACTCACTCCAATTAAACTGGCAAAAATGAAGAATACAAACAGTAACAAATGCTGGAGGGGTTATGGGGAGATAGGAACACTAGCACACTGTTGGTGGAACTGTACACTAGTACAGCCATACTGGAAAGCTGTGTAGGGACTCCCTAAAAACTTAGGATTGGATCCACCATACAAACCTCTATATGTCTTCTGGGTATTTTCTCAGAGGAGTTAGAATCAGCATATT
>PVKS010012287.1:0-54046 GCA_004027875.1 Aplodontia rufa
TGTGTGTATATACACGTATGTATGTGTACATATAATATATATATAAAGTGGCATAAATAGCAACTGCTTAAGAAAAATTCCAATGAAGTGTGCTCAGTAACTCTCTGCAGGAACCTGTGAAATATGTTTGAGAGGGAGTGAGGGACTAAATTAGTAGCGAGATGCACACGTTCATTCACGTACTAGAATATTCGGTACTGAAAAGATGTCGGTTCTTTTCCTTATCATCTATATATTTAGTGAAATGGAATAAAAATTTCAACACATGTTTTTGAGATGGAGATTGCCAAGCTAATTTAGAAATATGATGGAGAGGAAGAAATCTCATCACAGCTGGGTGCTCCTGAGGACGGGCCAGCGAGTGTCATCTGCATGGAGAACTGGGATAGCTCATGGGTTTCCATGGTTCTGGAAATGTTTGTGTTTTAGACCTGAGTGGAGATTGCTTTCTTCACTGATCAGATGTCCGTTATTTTCTAAATATCACATATCATGATAAAAAAAATCTAAACACAAACAGGCAAGAAAAACTTAGTAATTTGTGGACATTTCCTAGGTTTCTGTCATTGTCTCCGTGGTCGTCACTGACAAAGTGCCATCAACTCAGTGGCTTAACATGATGGACTTATTGACTCACAGTTCTGGAGGCCAGAAAATCAAAACCAAGGTGCTGGCAGGGCCACTGTCCCTCCAGAGCCTCCTGGGCAGAGTCCTTCCAGCTGCTGGCAGAAATGATGCTGCTTGGTGTGTTGGGATCTCTTGCCTCTGCCTTGATGGTGCGTGGGCATCTCTGCTGTGGGTCTGTGCGTTCACAGCACTTTGTCCTCTGCGTATCTTCACGTCCTCATCGCCTCTTCTTGTAGACACACCTGTCATATCTGATCAGGGCCCACCCTAATGACCTCATCTTAACTTGATGATGCTGCAGAGACCCCATTTCTGAAGAAGGTCACATTTACAGGTCCTGGAAACAAGGACTTCAACCCAACTTTTTGAGGGACACAACCCAGCCCATAAGAGTCTCAACTGTGAGTGTAGCTGTGTCATGAGATCAAGTCCCAGTCGTTTCCCAGCAAAATGTGCCTTGGAGCAAGTCACTTCCAATGTTCCAACATTCCTTATCTGTGAAACGGATAGAATGTGCCTTCAGAGGGACATCATGAGCGTGCGTGGTTAAAAGGACTTAAACTCCTTGGAACAGTTCTGCGACACCCCAAGTGCAACTTCACTGCTTGCTATTTCTAAAATTAATGCTGCCACCAACACATCATCGTTACTTTTAAAGCAGCAGCCTGGCTCCAGGGCAAATCTGAGGCCAGAGGGAAGTCAGGGTGGAAGGGGAGCAGGGAAGACTCTGCTCTCATAAGAGCACAGGGTGAAGCTTCTATTTCCTTCTGGAGGGAGGGCGAGGAACGTGCGCATTTAGGGGAAGCTTCCATTTCTAATCGGGAACTAGAATGTGCCTCCTTGGCTTAGGGAGCTGGGAGAGGTCTTTGATCGCATCAATCTTGATTCAACCCAGTGCTGCCCCACTCTTGGCACTGGAGGACTTGTAGGAGACTAGGTTAGTCATTATGAGGTCCCTCCTCTGTCGGCCCCCCAGCCCTCAGCCCCTTCCTACTCTTCCCCCAGGTCTTCACAGCCCCCTGGTGTTAACTTGCCTTCCTTTGGAATATTTATATTTCCTAAGTCTGCCACAACAAATTGGCACAAAATCAGTGTCTTAAACATAGGGATCTATGCTCTCAGAGTCCCTAGAAATCTGGGATAGGTGTCAGCAGGACCGATTCCTGCCCAAGGCTCTGGGGAGATTCCCTCCTGCCCCTCCAGCCTCCAGTGATTCCTGCTGGCAGCACCCCTCCCACCTCTTCTGTCTAAGGACTTGGACATACCTTTGGGGGCCACCCTGGAACTGACACATGACATGGGTCATGTGGAGAACTTCTGGGTCCTTGGATCTCCTGGTGTGTGAGATGAAGCAGCCCCAGTGGGTCTGACATGAAATGGGGAAATGTCATCTGCTGGGGACCGACTCAACAGTAGTGAGAAAAGCCTGAGCCCAGGACAGACACAAGGGTCCACTGGACAAAATCTAACTTCTGTTTGGGCTCTTTAATCGAATTAATGGAGAAATCATTAGAGGCCCATAATTCACCGTGTTAAAAATCCCTTTCCATAGCTCCTGGTTTTCATTAACTCAAGAGGACTTTGTAGACTTTGCCCTGCGAGAGAAGCAAGGACATAAAGGCAGTTGTGGCCTCCCCAGGATTTTCTCCTCTACCGACTTTTGGGAGGCCTGTGACCTGGGGCCCCTGGTGTGAAATGGCTTTTCCCCACCTGGACCTAGCGCAGAAGCAGCAACCAGGGACCAACTTGGATTTGTACTCAAGCACACCCACCGGTTAGAGCAAGGGCATGGTGCTGGGAGATGCTGCCAGGCACTCGAGCTTGGTTCGTCCTAGGCTGAGACGTGCAAGGGTCACACACTTCCGAGAACACTGGAGAAACCAAGGCACAAGACCAAACATCATCAGGTCGTCACTGGATCTATTTACTGACACAGTCATGATGAATGTTTCCACGTGTGTATGAGGATGAGGATCAACACAACTGAGGCAATGGGTAACTGTATGCTGCAGGAATGATTTCTCGAAACTGTGATTAATGAAATTATTATTATCGGGAGTCCTGTCTTGCTTTCGAGTATACTAGGAACATCTAAAGCTGAAAGCATTGGCCTATGCTCACGACTCGGTGGTCTCAGCCCAACTATGTCTTGATCTCTCCCTCACTACCCCAACTCTCGAGTCCTCTGTCTGCAGCGGTCTTTCCAAGCAGTGTGGCTTTTCCTGAAAGCATGTGGTCCTCTAATACCACTGAGAGTCCAGCATGGTCATGCCTCTGCCGCCATCCTCATCCTTGCCTCTCCAGTTCAGGGGTCTGGAAGGACCTGGTGCAGGGTGGGACACTGTGCATTGCGGTTCCACCTCCTACAACAGCACAGTGCTGGACAATCTGCCCACACCTGACTGCTCTCCGCAGGGCTTGATTCACCCTTAAACATTCCAGCTTCACCCAGAGCTTCATTTACTAGGCGATAAATATAGAACAGAGCCACGCAGCTGGGCTGAATTGGCCTTTTCTGTAAAAGTAATGACTGTGGTCTGCTGGGAAATATTCTGAAGGTTAATATCCAAGAGTGCGAGAGAGAAAATGAACAGAATTGCTTCCAGTCAGCTCAAATGCATAATGATTTTGTGATGTTTCCTAATTACATTTTTTATTGAAAAAGTGTATCTAGATGTTCAGATCTCCAAGGGCACATCCACACAGAACTGTGTGATCTGGAATCTTCCAGGTTGATAATTTAGTCATTTTTTCAAAAAAGCATTTCTTTTCTCAATTCTTTTTAGAAATTTAACTCTTTTTATGAAAATAATGGGATAATAATGCAGCTTTCAATAAATATTGATGAACCCTTCTTTTGATAATGAATAATTTAGAGTTTCTCTAATTTAATAGGGATCCCCATTAAAATAATACTGGGGCGTTTTCACAGTAAAAGCAGGTGAGTTAGGCAGATATATATAAAGAAGGGCTCTGTCCCCTTCCCCCACTCTGGGGGAAGTCTGCTCTTCTCCCTATGCTTTACTTTCTATGCTTTCTATAATAAAACTTGTCTACTATGCTTGAAAAAAAATATATAAAGAAAAGAGCCATGGGGATTTGTCCTCACATGAATTTTGTTCCAAGAAATAAAGAATAAATACCACATACTTCAAAAAATTGCAATATTACACAGCTTTGGTTTTTCTTTTTTTTTCTCTCTTTTCCTCTTGAATGGCAGAGAACTCACTTTCTACAAATTTTCTCAGTAAGTGGCTAAAAATGATTTTCTTCTTAGCCATCTTGACCCAGTTGCACTTAGTTGCTCTTTTCAGAAAAAAATAAAAAAAGAAAGAGAAGAAAAGAGAAATAAAAATGAAACAGAAGTAAAAAAATAAGAAAAGCCCATATAAATTTTAGAAAACTAATTTGAGCAAATAATTACCCCAAAAGTAAAATTCAGTACTCTGTTCTGTTTCTCCATGACATGCAACTTTATATAATTATTATGGAGTTAGATAAATTACTACTTGAATTATTGAAATTGCAATTATTATGTTATTAAGACCATTATTATTATTTTAGTTATTAAAGCTATTACTGCTATTTGCAGTACTGGGAATGGAACCCAGGGCCTCATGCTTGCTACAAGGCAAGTGCTGTATCACTGAGCTACAATCCCAGTCTTATTTATTAAAATTATTTTTGCATTATTATTTCCAATTTTGGAAATGGACATGTTTGAAATTATTTCCCCAAAGAAGTCCTATTTACTGCCTAATTATTAGAGAACTTTTTGTCCAAATTGAAGAAATGCTGCCAATTAAAGTTTTGGATTTCCTCCAATTTTTAAAATTTAAAGTTAGTGTCTTGTAGCTAGCAAAGGCTGGCGTTTAGTGGGTTCTCAGCAAATATGGAATTGTGTGGGAGACACAGAATAAAGGATACAAAATAGGCCCTCAACAATAATGACTGCGTATTTACCAGTCATTCAACAATACATCAAGTGTCACCCACTGAACTAATGAGAATTAAGCATGTGCCATTCAAGGACGGTAACAGTCGCAGTTCTAGAACATGCTTAATTGGCAATGATGGGTACAAGGTGTTTCTACTGCTTGCACTGTAAGATGGAACAGCCCCGTACCAGCAGGTTACTTAGAATTGCAGGCATTTTTATTGTAAGGTATGCACATGATGAGCAATTAAATCAAAATCTATTACTGTGCAGTGAAATACCAGAAAATAGAAAGGCTTTCTCATCCACTGTGAAGTTGCATGGTATTTAATAAGATGAACACAATTTGCATAATCAGGTAGGCACTAATGGACAGGGGTCAATTTCATTCCTTCGTCATTCCGAACAACTTTCCAGTTTGGTGTATCCTTTCTCATTAGTGTGAATGTGTCCGTCAAATAACTTCCCATATGGGGATCACAAAGGACATGTGCTTTCCAAATTGTAATATTCCACAGCATATCACCCTTCAAAGAACTTTTATTAGGGAATGTTCTCACCGTGAATACTTAAGAATAAATCTCAGTTGGATATGGTGGTGCACAACTGTAATCCCAGCGACTGAGGGGGCTGAGGCAGGAGGATTGCACATTTAAAGCCAGCCTCAGCAGCTTAGTAAGACCCTGAGCAAATTAGCAAGATCCTGTCTCAAAATAAAAAATAAAATAAAAACAGGCTCGGGAGGTGGCTCAGTGGTTAAGTGCCCCTTAGTTCAATCCCAGTACCAAAAACAAATAAATAAATAAATTTCTCCACATTTTTGGCAATATTTATCAAACTTTAAAATATTTTTGACAATCTAACAATTGAAAATACCTCTGCTTTGGCTTGGATGTGGAATGTCCCCATGTGTTCAGAGGTGGGCTTTTGGGAAGGGATTGGATCACGGGGGCTCTGACCTCATCATAGATAGCCAATGGAGTATCGGGAGGTGGGATCTAGTTGGGGAGAGTAGATTACTGAGGCTGCCCTGAGGTTCTTCTCTCTGCCCTTTCCTCCTCCCCGCTTCCCATATGCCACTCCCTTCTGCCAGAGTATTCTGCCTCATTCAGGCTGGAGCAAGGGAGCCAGCTGACCCTGGATGGAACCTCTGAAACCATGAGCCACAATAAACTTTTCCTCCTCCAAGCTGCTCTTGTCAGGTATTTTGGTCATAGTGATGAAAACCTGACTAACACAGTCTATTTACTTTTTATTGTGTGTTTTAAAATAATTGAGGTCAAGTTTCTTTTATATATTTAAAGAAGTTTCTTCTTATACTTTGCCTATTTTTTCTTTGGGGTTTTTATTTTTTACTTAGTTTGCAAACACTTATGTTATCTGTGATACATGTTATAACAACAGTTCATTATTTTGTGTTATTGTGCTTTTTAACTGCTATTTCTTTTTTGCCATGTAGTAAATTTAAAATTTTTCATGAACTCCAATAAAATATTGTCAGCATTATGTGAGTTTTTGGTTTTGCTTAAGAAGCCCTTCCCTGGTGCCTGATATCAAAATAAGAACCTTTCCAACCCTGAGTTTAGTAAAATTTCCATATTTTCTGCTGGTATTATCAAAGATTCAGTTATTCAATTTCCTTCCCACATTCATCTGTGGCTTAATTCAAACAGTAAAATCCAAATGCAAATTCATTTCTTCCTCTGGTGCTAGCTGGGCACTGCACACATACACGTGCATATGTATTTGAATATATTTTGTACATTATAGTTCTGTAGTATCACATGTTAAAAATAACTAAGAGTCATAAACGATAGTTTTAATATTTAAATTTCAGAATTATTACATACAAACAGAAAATTGGGACACAAGATGATGTTCTAGACAGAATGCTGTGTTTCCGGAATATTCCTGTGTTGAAGCTCTAACCCGAATGCTTTTCTATGTGGGGCCTTTAGATGAGTGGGGTTAGATGAGCCATGGGGGTGGGGCCCTGGTCAGTGCCCTGGTAAATACAGACCAGAGAGCTTGACCTCCTTGCACAGTGGAAAGGTCACGTGACCACTCACTGGGGCACCCAGGATGAATTTCCAACCTTCAAAACTGTCAAATATAAAGTGGTATTGCACAAATCGTTCCATCTGTTGAGGTCTGAGTGTGAGATATCCCCCAACAGCTCAATTCGGGATGGCTGAGGTGAAATGATTGGGTTATAAGAGCCTTCACCCAATCAGTGAATTAATCTCCTGATAGGGATTAACTGGCCACTGTAGGCTGTATGGTGTGGCTGGAGGAAGTGGTCACTGGGACGAGGCTTTGTGTATATATTCCATATTGGCATGGAGTTTCTCATTTTGCTCTGCTTCCCAGTATGACATGTTGAACCCTCTGCTTGCTGGAGTCTTGACTGGCTGCCTGGCTGTTTCTGCCTCACCTTGGGCCCTGAGGAATTGACCTGGCCTTCATAGACTAAGAACTCTGAAACCATGAGTCCTAAAATAAACCTTTCCCTCCTAGAATTGGTCTTGTCAGCTCCCTTAGTTTCAGCAGTGAAAAGCTGACTGAAACGCCACCTGTGGTATTTTGTTAGGGCAGGCTGAGCAAACTAAGAAAGATGTTTACTTTATTTATCAACTCAAACACATCCAAATAATGTTCACAATCAAATAGAAGGATTATGCATTAGACATACAGAACTTTCTGACAGTCAGGGTGAGAATAGCCACTATGGCTATTCTAGATCATTCGACAGCACTAGACTTAGCCACAGAGGGTCTCCTGAAGATTGTGGGGTAAGGGAGGCATGGGGAAAGACGGACCAGCTGAATCCTTCTGCTCCTAGAAAGTTAAAATGTGCATCTGTTCACAGGCAAGCAATTCGGTGATCCATTTCTCACACCTATTTCCGGCTCAAAGATGGATGTCAGATGGTGCTGCCTTTCCTGGTGGTGTTTAGTACTCGTACATGAAGACAGTGGCCCACTGATCCACAACTACACTCTACTGCAAGGGCTACTATTTGAAAACAAAATGACAGATGTGATGCCAAGGTCCACAAAGTGGACACTCCTTCAGGATGTTCAAATCCATTCAGTGCAACAAATTATGGTTGCTTTTGCCCAGAGATGCAGCTTATTTCTGCCAACGTTTCTGGAGTGTTGAGTGGTCAAGCTGCACCCCGATGTGGTTCACCCTTGATTATGCGTTTCAGCGATGGGATTGGTTCTATACGCAGCCTCCATACACCTTGTTCACAAGCACTACACCCTTCTTAGTGTTGGAGAACACATGTTCAGAAGAGACAACGTTCCAAAAGGAGCTGGGGACACATAGTAGCACCTTGAACCACAGGCCCTGCTTTTGTATGTTCACCAGGCTTCTTGGTGGATTTGGGACCCAAGAAGTGATTGAGCACTCGCTGGCACATCACTGCACCACTGGGGCTGGGTGACGCCCTTAGCATATCAATCAGCAGATACAGCCAGCAAGGGCTGGGGCTGTCATTGTCCCACAGAGCACATGCTCCTCAAGGAAGCCTGTCAAAGTAACCCGATTCTGGCCACACAGCCCCCACAGTGTCACCCAGGAACACTAATGGTAATGGGCTACCCTTTTCTTTTGGTCACTTAACACCCCCCCCCCCCCACTACAAAGCATCAGTGCCTTGGAGTCCAGGGGATTTGAAAGTTCAGGCTGACCATCAGCAGGTTAACAGCCTAAGTTAACTGCTGCTGAGCACCAGAGGTGTGCACAGAAGAGATGAAATGAGATGGAATATTAGCTCCTTCACCAAGGGAGCTGCGAGGAATGCAGAGGTGATCGATGAGACCCGTGCAGGAATCTTCCCTTGCGACTTGCCCCTCTAATCCAGCTCTCTCTACCACTGCCCTCTCCACTCCACTGAGACACCTAAACCAGGTTATAGATCCTAATAGCGCCAATTCGTTAGTCTGTAAAAGCAAAAGTGTCTTGCTGAAAGCTAGTGTACTCAGGGAATTAAAGACTGGCTGACTAATGGGATTAGGACATCTGTGGGTACTAATTGGCACCTAGGACTTGACACATAGCAGAAACTCAACCAGTGTATGCAGGTTGATAAACTAGTGGATGTACATGGCTGTCCTGGACTTTCTGCAGGAAGTAAGGCATGTTTTCTGGGACAGGAAATTCATTTGCATATATAATTTGCAGGGAATGTGGTTTGTGATTCTTTGCAAACCATATGGTGATCATTTGGCATTCCTCTTGAGTATAAAAACTTTTCCTAAACAATATTAGATGGGTCCATCACAACGTGGTTTATGTAGACAGGCTGTGCTATCTCATTTGATTTTCACACCTGGCCTATGGAGACAGGGCATAAGACTTTCTATCTCTGTTCTAATGCCAAAGTATCAGCAAGTTACAGGGTTGAGGCTCACTCTTCCTCAGGATCCTCCCAGGTCCCCAAGCTCTATTCCTTCCAGCACAGGGAGCACCAAGCACACTCAGGACTCAGAATGTGCAACAGGAACTGCAATTCAGAATCTCTTGAGAAAGTCTGATACTAAAAAATATCAAAGATGGAAGGGTCTGGAAGAATATCTGATCAACTACTGCTGAGGGGAGAATATGTTTTGATTGCTTTCCCCAGTTTCTACATTGTGACGAATCCTGTGGCAACAAGGGTCTTACTTCAGGCTTGGTCTGGGTGACGTAGACCCATGACCTTGAATGACCATTCATTCTTTCTGAACGTGCATGGATGCTCACACCTATTTTCCTTCAAATCTTCCCATTTCTTGCATGATTTTACCCCATTAGAGAAGCAGGGAATTTCTGCCAAGGAGTGGCATATATCTGCTCTTCATCCTGAAATGATAAAGCTATCATAATAAGGTAATAAGATGATCATACAAAATCATTTTGTTGGCAAAAGATAATGAGGAATAATTTAGTAGAAAAAAAGACTCAAATGAAACAGTGATGTGGACCCATTAGAGGTTTCTAGAAATATACCCCAGCAACTTTCTTGACACTGATAGAACCTCAAATAGTACAAAGCCTACTTGATTCCTCTCAAAGAAGTTGTTAATGTATTTATAATTGGTACTTTTCCCTAACTTAAGAAGCCAGAATTGGTTCTTCATACACTTATCGGCATATAGCATCTCTGATCAAAGTTTTGGTGATGGAAGGAAGGGAGGGAAGAAGGGAGAAAGGGAAGGGGAAGGCAGGAAAAGGGAAAGGAAAGAAGGAAGGAAAAGGAAAGGAAGGAGGGAGGGAGGAAGGGAAGGCAAGGAAGGAAGGAAGAACCAAGAAGGGAGTTAGGAGGAAGGGAGAGAGGAAGAAAGGGCTGGCAGGCATAAAGGAAGGAAGAAAGGAAGGAAGGAAGGAAGGAGTAAAGGAAAGAAGGAGGGAGGAAGGGAAGGAGAGGAAGGAAGGAAGAAGCAAAAAGGGAGTCAGGAGGGAGGGAGAGAAGAAGGAAGGGCAGGCAGGCAGGAAGGAAGAAAGAAAAGGAAGGAAGGAAGGAAGCAAATGGGAAAGGAAAGGAGGAGGAAGGAAGGGAGGAGTGGGACACTCATGCCTCAGTGGGTCCCATGAGCCCGAGTCACTGCAGACCCCAAGTCCTGTCCCCTCTTGGGCCAGGGGGCTGCTTTCCCTGACCATTGCTCTGGTATAACCACCTCCATTGCTCTTGATAGGACAAGGAGAGAAGGGCAGAGGTGGCTTCTTACCTCTTGGTTAGTGTGGTCATAGACTTTTCTCGTATTGCTACTACCACTTTGCAAGCTCAGTGCAGTTGAATTGAAAGGGCTGGGCTCTGCGATGGGTTGAGCTCAGAGGGACCTGGCACTAAAAGGACACGTGGGCCAGGAGCCTAAACCAAGGCCACCCTTCCTGCAAGAGCAGGGGTCTGGAAGCTCAGTGACCAGCAGGGGGCCCTGAGTGTGGATATCAGAGGAGCTCTGGGTATCAGCCTTGGAGGGCTTGTTCCATGCCACCACCAGAAGTGACTATGGTCCCATTTGTGCATGTCAGCAGATTAGGCTTAGGGCTGGTGAGTAAGGCTCAGCAGTGGAGAAACACAGTGGACCCCTGATCAACCAAATCATTAAAGTGAACATCACTAACCACAGGACAAGTTAGTCTGTTTCCTTCCCCAGCAAGCTGGTTCCCATGGTCTCCTCCTCCAGATCACATCCATTCTGAGCTTGAAGTAGGAAACCTCTGCTCGGTCTGTACTCTCAGAAAAGTCAAGGTCTTTGGCCATGTTTTCAAGAGGAAACAGGATTGGAGCCAAGGCCATACATCTCAGAGTACCTAGGCTGCTTTCAAATGCACTGCAAGAACAGCACTCCACAGCAATACCTGCCCAAACGGAGGCAGCGTGACCGAGGCCACGTCACCTCCATTCCTTCTTCCAACTTTAATTTGCAGGGGTGCATTTGGGCATGAATATGGAGCCACTAAGTGTTTAGATCTGGAGTGACGATCACTAGCTCAACCTAATTTTTCTTCAGGGCTTCCTTCCGTAAAGTGTTGATGTCCCTTCTTTATGAGCTATGAATGTGATGGCTGGCATTTAGTGGCCATAATTAGGGGTTTATCTAAACCCTACCATGTTTCAGCACTGGATTTCATGATAGATTAAAGATAATTCAATGATGAAATTAGACTACAGGAAAATAAGGCAGAGAGAATACGGTTAGGCCTTCAGCAATTAACACTAAACACTTGGTGGCTCCATAGTGTCTCCCCCAGCAAACGGCAGAATCTTTACTCATACATTCACAGTGTAATGAGGCAGACTGAGAAGTTTTATGATTTTCCTAAATTTTGGTGGAAGCCTTGAAGCTGAGAATCACAGATGTTAAGTTTTCCCCCATAGATGAAAATTTGAGCTAAGAGATCAGGCACCAAATCCTAATAGGTCTATGCCGCCACATCCAGTCCTTCCCCATGTCACATCTAGCCTGTGTGTTTCAGTCTACAGAGCTGAGCTTTGTGTTCACATAGTGGGGCTCCAGTACAATCAGCAGCCTGCGCTGGCTCTCAGTGCTGTTCGTGGCTCCTGCTTACCCTGCCTCCTCTTTCCCACTCCCAGTCCTTGCTGTCTCCCAGTTCTGCTCGGTGTCACCCAGGTTCTGCCCTGTACTTCTGAGCTCAGTGGCACTTGACCCTCACTGGAAGATAGGAGATAGGAAGGTGAGTGGAAGAGAACTGCCAGGCGTTTAGCCGTGGCTGCCAGTTCTTCTGCAGCTGCTGCTCGATGACTCTGTCCCTGGACCGAGCCTTGCTCTTCCTTGATCTGCAGCCTCCTCGTAGGGGCCAGGAGTTCCTGCTGCCAACAGCCACAGGTTGCCCTGTCTCCTGTTGCTCCCTAGTGGAGCACCAACCCCTGAATTCAACCCCTGGCGTTACTACACTTGGCTGGACTCTGATTAACACAGATTCGGTGATTGCCCCAAGGAAAGAGGATGAAAGCAGCGGGCTGCAGTCTCTGAAGGGCGCGCCTGTAATGGGGACGATTCTTTCTTGTCTCACTAACGTGATGGGACTGTTACGCAGAAGGAATTTCTGACTTTTTCAGGATCTAGAATCCAAATCAGGACTGCACAGTGATGAAATCAACATTTGCGCCACCAGAAGTGGAAGTGGGTTAGGAAGTACCCGGGCCAGGTCATTCACATGTCACTATCAATCTCTGCTGTCACATACCACATCCGGATTTTAAAGAGGTTCAAAGAGGTCACTTAGTAACCTTCCCAACTCACCCAATAAATAGGTAGCATTGTAAAGTGCATCAGAGGCAGGACACGTGCCGTTGATTAGAAATCAAATTCATTGTTGGTCGAACGACTCGATAGCTCCCGGATTGCTCTAGAAGAATCGATCATGATAATGGATTAGAAAGATGCTTTTGGTCAGGTGAGTTTTATGCTCCTCCTAGACCCAGGCACCCACCATCATTTATGTGGTGATTCCTGGTATTGAGTCGCTATTGGAGACATCGAAAGGGGGCGCGTTTTCTCACAGCATGTGTGAACTTAGCAGCTGAGGGTTTTCCATGTCCACTACATGCCTGGCTCTCTTCAAAGCCCTCACCTTATCCACTCCTCGGTCTTCAAAGAGCCCTCTTATGCAGGTAGTGTCCTTTCCTCACTGCAGGGAGCAGCCCGACAAACTGAGCAGGCTGTCACCAGGAGGGTGGGTGGTGGCACAAGCAGTGGGGCAACATGGTGGGACACCACCTGGCTGAGGACCCTGGAAGAGAGAGGAAGCAGGGTTGAGAGGAGGTGGGAAGTGGGGAGTGAGGGAGCGCAGTGAGGTGCGGGGGTCTCGTCTCCTTTAGCATGTGCAGCTCCTGTTAGGGGAGCATCATCCGATGAACGGATGAACACAAAGCTCAGAGAGACCCAGCCTTGGCCCAGGGTCACAGGGTGCTGTGCGTTCGAGCCAAGGGAGAACACACCTGGGCCCTGCTTTCCTTTCCATCATGGCATAGGGCCTGAGAGGCATCCCCTGACTTGCAGGTATTTTAAAATAGAGATTCAGGTGTAAAAATGCTCCCCTGCAGATGCTATCACCTTCCACCTGGAAAGTCGTTTGCCTGGCTTTCTGCGGATCTTACTGGAATTTTCTCCTTCTATAAGTGGCTTCCTTCTTCTGCTTTTTTTTTTTTAAGAGAGAAGAACAGTGAGAGAGAGAGAGAGAATTATTTTTTTGTGGAATCTATTTTTCACGTGGCTTTCATTGCTCTGACACTTAGTTGTGTATGTGGGTGCTGAGGTTTGAACCTGTGTACTTGTGCAAGAGCTGTAACCTCTGAGTCCCCTCTCCAGCCTCAGTGGCTTCCTTTGTGAATGTGCATGTGAATACACCTGGATGCACCGTGCCGGGTCCAGAGGTGCAGCGCTGACCCTCTGGACCTTAACCCAGGTCTCTCGGGTAAGCAATACAAGATTGACGCCACCATCCAGGTGACATCCACTGATGTGGGGCTTTTAACTGCCATTGTGGTGGTCTGTGGGCACACCATTCAGAAAAGGACAAGGCTCCCGCGGCGGAATAAATTCCAGTCAAGATTGTTTCTATTATTAGTCCTTTCCCTGCCAGAGACAGCAGTCACCTTCAGGACTGATTCCAACATGATGATAAAGCCACTTGGAGCTGGCCTCCTCTCTCTCACGTACATCTAAGAATAGTGGCGGCAGAGATAAGACTGTTAGGCAGTAATTCCACTAAATTATGTAATTCCCCATGCCACACTGTGAAAATACAGTGATTAGCTCACAAAATTACCACTAAAATTACTAGCACCGCAGCATGAGCTCTTTCCAGAGCCTTCAATTTATCGCAGGTGTGGACAGAGCCTGACCACATCGACTGCTTGAGAATAGAAAGAGCCATTGATGGGAGGAAAAGAGAGAGAAATGGAACATGAAACGCACCGTGCAGTCTGTTCGGTTTGCAACGGTGGCTGATCAAACCCAATGCGGCAGATGGGGGTTCTGGGCCCACCTCTCCCTCGCCCCCACTGCGCCCCACACTCAGGGCCAGGAGACGAGCGCCACCCCTGGATTCTGGCCTGCTTCTCCCAGCTGGTCAGCCCATCCCCCGGAACAGCGCTCCAGGGCCAACTCCACCATGGAGGCTGAAATGGGGCAGTGCCTGAGAAGGTCATCATTGAACTCAGAGCCACAGTCTGCTCAGCCCTTCATTTGTGAATTTGGAAGCCTGCAGATTTTGTTGACTTTCCTTCCTATTATTATTGTACATAAAGCCAAAAAAGCACTATTTGGGCATCAGATGAGGCAGAAAGCACAGGCGAGGCCAGGATCAATCCAGGCAAGGTGGGAAGGTGTAGCCATTACTCTAGATCAAACAGAGCAGCAAAAACTCACAGCTGCAGGGATGCGGATTGAACGGATCCCGGGAAAGTTCTGCCAGTTTCAAGAAACAATCAGAACTCCAGAGCACACGACGGCACTGCTGCAGCCCTGTCTTTGGCAAGTGTCATGCAATGCACAGAGGGAACACTAACCCTGCTGCTTCTATGGTTGTGATAGAAAGGACCCTGCAATAGGTCCAGAAACATCAGGTCAACTGGAAGATGGGGACAAGCTGCCCCTGGCAATTTCCCATGAATTCATGACATGTGGTGCTTTTCAGGTTAGCTGCACAGGGTGGTAAGTGGAGAAGATTCCTGCCTCCAGCAATACTGCCTCCCGTTAGAACAAGGCTGGTGCAGTCTTAGTTGTCTATGAGACAGGTCCTACTTCCAAGTATGAGGTGCTTATCCCTGCTGACTATTGCAGAATGTCAGGAATATTCCCATGAAAATCTGGATTTTTATCTCCTCTTGGAAACTGGAGGATCTGACCATTGGTGGACTCTCATTCTCAGATGGTCACCATGTCAAGCCCCGCAGTGTTGCTCAGTAGTTTCTGCTTGCAGTGGTCACCAACCTGCCCACCTATTCCCTTAGGGATCTGCCCTTGTTGGAATGTAAGTTTGTGACCTCTTCTTTGGGGACTGAACTTCATTGGTATAAGTTCAAAAACCTTAATCCAGTTCACCCAAGGTTTGGTCAAGTACAAAAAATTTGTACCACGCTACACAAAAGAGTTGACAAAGTGCTTACCACCAACTCATCATTAGAAATATTGACTGCAAAGAGTCCTCTCCCAAGAACCCATCTCTGTGAGAAAATCTAACAGATGTTTGGTGAGCTGGAAATTGAAGCAAATGAGTAGTTAGCTAATCTTAAAGACACACTGCCAGATTGGGAGCACCCATCTTCCTGTAAGATGAGTGGACCCGTGGTGTCTGACTCATTGGTCCTTTTTCTCAAGAAGCAGATTTTAAGATGTTTTGCAGATCTGTGGAGGTGGCTCAGGAAAGCTGGAGGGAGGGTAATGCCCTTCTGTTCCCCATCCATCACCGTTGCTCAGGCACACCTAACCAAGCCCCCCTCTGTTTACACAGGATGTCCCATGTGAACAGGGGGCACTTCAGCATGAATGTGCAAGTCCAGGGTCTCTCTGGAATGGGTGGAGACCAAGCATTATTTGAAAACTGGTTGGCTGCTGGCACCATCACATGCCAGCCGTGTGGCCTGAGAATACTCCCTTGGGAGCTTGGTGGAGATTTAATAAACACGCTAAGTTTCATCAGTCCTGCTGGAAATGATATCTCAGAGCAGGTGCCCTCTGAGGATGGCTGGGATCACACTTTAAATGTGGCTTCCTGCAGTGATCATTTCAGAGAGTGACTGTCCCTGGACTTGCTGCTTTGTAAGGCTGATGTACAGATTGTGGGATATTCGTGAACAGAACATGCAGAAATGGGATTTTTCTTTACATAGAAAGAAGCTGTTTTCTCCTAGTGGAAGACTTAGCTTGGCATCATTTCCACAACTTGCTATGTATATTTCATCAGATAAAAAAAATGAATAGAACCTTGAAATTAGTTACCATTTCTAACACACTCAAGCAGGACAATAGATGCATTTTTCGGTACTTAACGGGGAAATTGATGTGTTTTCTTATGCACAAGGTGGCTGACAACTGCAGCAGCAATCGATGCACTGGATTTTCCAGCATTTTCAAGGCTTTGGAGAGAGCAGAAGGAAAAATGGTCAAGGATAGGTGCCAGCAGGACTCATGTCATCTTCAACTCCTGCTGTTCCTACGAAGGGGTTTTCAGCTTGTGCTTCCTCTGATCCCTTACACAGCCCTGCCTTCCAAAGTGCACTTTTGTCTCTATTGTTTTGTCAATAAAGTGACACTTCTGAGGGAGAACTTTGGAAGGAGATGCACTTGGGCTGGGCTGCCCAAAAGAGAAGAGACCCAGAGACCCAGAGAGCTTTTTTTTAAAAAGAGAGAGAGAGAGAGAGAGAATCAATCAATGTTATTTAGTTTATCACGTGGTTTTCGGTGCTCAGAGGCTTCGTTGTGTATGTGGTGCTGGGGTTTGAACTCGCGTATTTGTGCGTGCCAGGCAAGCGCCACAACCGCTGAGCCACCGCTCCAGCCCAGAGAGCTTCTTTTAAAATAAACAAATTGGTCACAAAATTTTGACCACAGGGTAGTAGAACAACTCACACTGCCAGCATCATTTCCTGTGAAGCTACTACATTCCAAATCTTTTAGTGCTTCTTATTTTATTAATTGTAAATTAATTCAACATCTTACTCAAACTAATGGAATCAAAATGAGTTTTGAAATATTATGTTCTTATGATGGGTATATGCTTAAAGGTTTTTTCAATACGTATCATTTCCATTAACATAAATATTTCCATCAGCCTCAAACCCATAAAAGGAGTAAGCTATGCCAGGGGGATAGAATCGTACCTGAATCTTCTGCTTTGGGATTTGTTTCTAAAACATCTTTTTATTGCCGTTCTCTTAGTGGGATCACAAGTCAATTTTTGGAAACAAAATGAGGGCTTTGAATTTTTTTTTTTAAAGAGAGAAGGACAGGGGGAGAGAGAGACAGAATCAATTTTTATTGAGTTTTTCACATGGCTTTCATTGCTCTTAGTTGTGTACGTGGGTGCTGGGGTTTGAACCTGTGTACTTGCACATGCCAGGCAAGCATGGTAACCGCCAAGCCACCGCTCCAGCCCCAGGGCTTTGAATTTTTAAAATTGTCATTTGAAATAAAAATAAGATAGGCGAGTGAAGAGAAGATGTTCCCTAATGCGTCACCGAGGACGGCGGAGAGAGAAGGAAGCTGTGGCGTGACCCTGGGGCAGTGCTCACCAGAGCTGCCTCCAGTACCTCGCATCCTTCAGCAGTGGAATTGGAAACAGGCAGAAGAATACAAGCTATGTCCCCAAAGGCCTTTTCTGATCATCATTGGCTTTCCGTTTAGTCCTCTGGGGAAGAGGGGTGGGCTAGGGTGTTTCAAACCCCACTCTGTCTCCTTTCACTTCTCTGTGCCAGATACATATTTTCCTTGCAGTTATCTTTGCTAATTTTGCAAAATTCCAAAGAATGCAGAGGAAAGCAGTCTGTATTTTTAATAAACATGCTGAAAATTGTTTTTCAGCTAAATCAGAGTTTGAGTAAATGATTCATTTTACTATGAGAGAAACCCATCGTGCTCTTGCACATGATTCCTCTAAAGCTGTTCAGAGTGAACCGGGTCTGTGGACACCCTGTGTGAAGCTGTTGTTCAGAGTGAAGCAAGAATAAGCAGAGGGACCCAGTGTGTGGCCTCGTTGGGTGGAGGCTGGACAGGATCCCGGCATAGCTATTCCGTGCTGAGCCCACACAGCCTAGGACAGACTTGGGGTAGTGCTGTGTCATGGATGACAGAGCCGAGTTACAAGTGGGCTAGGCTGGCGAGCTCTATCATCAGCTTGAGGCTTGTGAAATTGCTGCTTATTGCTTTGTTGTGCCCAGGGTCGTGGAAGTGAGATAGTATTGGGAATGCCGAGGTACAGTTGGGTCTCTGTTTTGTCTCAACAACCTGGTTAAATCTTAGCAGAAGAGGAGATCCCTGGAAGGGAAGGTCTTGCGAGCTCCTCCCATTTACTGTGCTAACCTTGCTCTTCACTGTGCAGAGCAAAGGGGCATCTATGCTCTGGTCCCCTGAGACATAAACTGGGTACAATCCTGAAATATGCATCACTACAGCGATAACATCCAGAGAGCTGGCTGAGCATGCTCTGGGATTCCCGTGGCCAGGACACATTGCTGAGCATGCTCTGGGATTCCCGTGGCCAGGACACATTGCTGAGCATGCTCTGGGATTCCCGTGGCCAGGACACACTGCTGTTTGGGCTGGAACAGCATTTGGCTAGGAGCCACAGAGGACAACTGATTCAGGAGGGATATTTTGAGGTAAAACAGACAGAACTTTGTCATTGAATTCTAGGTTACATGACATTACCAAGGAAATCCAAAAATGTTCACATCAACAGTGGACGGCTGATCCAAAATCTTGTTCACAGGTTGAGCCTTGAGGAACATATATGACCTACCAGGATGGAAGGAGAGGAGTGGGGATGTAATGATTAGGGCAGAGGGACCCAGTGACTCAGGAGAGGAGATGTCTAGCCTTCTTCATGATATGGGTCCTTTCCATTAATGTTTTTCCTTATTTTCTGTTTCCTTTTAATATCTCATCTTCCTTCTACCACTTAAAAAAGTATATGCTGCTAACAATTTTATACCCGTAGGATTTAAAATTTTTTGTGAAAACACATAATTAGAAACACAAATGTTGCCATCAGAGAACCCTTGACAATTACCTTGAAGCACTGATTTTATCATTGTTAATAGTTTGGAGTTTGGAATCCGAAAAACTAAGTATGATTTGATTCTTTATTCTGTAGGATAGGAACCCAGAAAAGTTGCTCAAGTTCTTTAAACTTTGATTTCTCTCAGCTATAAAATGAAAATCGACTGCCTAAAAAACAATGCAATCAGACTACCATCCGTGGCTAGTGGAAACGTGAAGCAATGCAGCCAGCACCTCTGGTTATCTACCCCGAAGCAGAGACGACATAGATTCACACAAACCTGTGTGCTGATGTTCAGAGCAATGTCAAGAACAATAATAAAATGCAGAAAATCGCAGGAGTCCATCAGCTGGTGATTGGATGAACAAAGAGTAGTTTACCCATGTAATGGAACGATGATATTCAGAAACAGATGGAAAAAATGGATATGTGCTGCAACATGCGTGTACATCAAAACATGCCAGCTAAAGAAGCCAACACAAACATTCACGGATACAATTATTACATTAAACACAGTGTCTAGGTAGGGCAGCTCCACCCAGACACGGAGTACTTCAGTGGCTGCTTGGGGTTGGAGTGGGGAGCAGAGATGAGGAGCAGGCGGGGGGATCTTATTTGAAGGGTGGAACATTTCTACAACTGTTTTTATGATATTAGTTGCACATATTAGTAAGTTTACTCAAAGTCATGAAAATAGAAATTGTACGGTATGTAAGTTAGAGCTCAATAGATCTGTTTTAAAAAGTCAAGATATCAGCTGAAATATCATTAAATCCTATCAGAAAATTCAATAGAAATGTTAGTTAAAAATTCATGCATGAAAATCAATAATTTTTTCAAGTAAACTAGTAATAATCAATTAGAATATTTGGTGGGAGAAAAGATCCCAATTTCAGGAACAAGAAATGCTAAAATATATTCTATTCTAGTAAGGTGGGATAGCAAAGTGATTGGATGCCTGGATTCTGTACCTGGTCTATCTGGGTTGATCTTCTGGCTGCCACTTTAGGAAGATACACTAGCCTCCCTCTGCCTCAGCTTCCTCACCTGTGTACATGGAGCATGACAATACCCATCTCAGAAAGATATTATGAGCAGCAAGTGACATTTGTAAAGTGCACAGAACAATTCCCAGAATATAGAAAGTGCTTTACAGTATAATTAAATGTTCACGTTCATGCACAAGATACAGGAACAAGAATATTCATTACAACATTCTTTGTAAAAGTGAAAAATAGGAAACCTAATGCTCATTAACTTAAATATGACTATATAAAGCCAATATTATGAATGCTATGTAGTATTCTTTAGAAATGACTTAAATCCATAAGTTTCAGCCTGACAATTATAAGTTAAAAGCAGTGAGTTACAGAACAATAACAGCAGAATGATTCTGTTAAAAGCATTTTGTATTGGTATATAAATTATGAAGAGAATAGTTTCTGAAATGGTGCCTGCCAATCCGGGGTGTGGGTGGTAAGTGTGGACAGGAGAGGGCTTCGCTTCCTATTGGCTGTCCTCCTATCTAAATCTTTAAGCATAAGAATGTATCCGCTCACTTGCACGAGGGTTGAAGTGGAAGGTGAACAGACAGGGTGCCTCTCCCTTCTCTGAGTGGGGTGCGTTGTGTATGTAAAGTGTCGCTTATCGGGGAACATGTGTGCAAGGGCCACACCTTAGGCATGCTTGGCAGTGATGGCCTTCTCAGTGCTTAAAGACCCTGTACACTGCAGGGGTTCTTACTGCCAAGAGGAAATCTCACCTCTCAGGTCAACTTCACAGCTAGGAAGGACAGTTGCGAAGGGTAAGGCAAAAAAAAATCAGGAACATTGGCCAGACTATTTTTTGCTAAACCCTTCTATTTTCCCAGAGTCAGCAGAACCATTCTTTTCAAATAGTGTTTTAGGATGACCTTCATTCAGAAATGTAAAAATATGATGAATTTCAGAAGCACATGGCCATTGAAAACCTGCTTAGTGTACAGTGTCCCCTGAAAGCTAACAGGGAACACTCTCACTTCTGTTGGAGGATCTGGATGAGGAACCTCAGAGAGAGGCAGGAAAAATGCAATCCCAGCTTTCATTTTTCTGGCTTAGGTCTTATATGCAATGTTCTGAGTGGTGGGACTTCTAGCCATCCTCCTGAGAGCCTTGCTTTTCATCAAATCCTATTAACATCAAGGAGCATTTCATGACATTCAGTCTAAAATTTTATCTTTCTTGTGGCATTATAAAATTCAGTTAATCAAATTGTCCTATGAGCAGATCAGAAATAATATTCATATTGTGACCCATTTTCCTGTTGTCTTGCCATGATTATGTGGGTCTAAAGCAACGGGGAAATGAGTAGGTTGTCCTTCTTTTCGTCTTCTGTCCCCTTTGATAGGAGAAGTCAGAAAACAGAAATGAGTGTAATCATGAGCCACAGTTATATCAATATCTGTGCCCTATCAGGGTAATCGTGTGCCTGTGAAGATTGACTTCCACTTCCACGGGCAAAATGTGTGCTCATCCACTTCCATTTGACCAGCTTTCTCCTGCCTGCTATTAGTAAAGAATAAAGGGAAGGAACAGAGAGAGAGAGAGAGAAGGAATGATCAGTCTTAAGATCCTTAAATTAATGCTGACAAATTCATTTCATGTTGTTTGCATGAAACACCAATTTAAACTTGCTAAGCCACATGTAAAATATTAGACTCAGAAAAGACAGAGGTGAGTGTCCTCTTGTTAACTGAAGAGGGAAGGAAAAGAAGTCCCACTGGCTGAGTCGTGTAACCTGCTTCTGTGGCAGGTGTCCGCAGGATCATTGTTAAATGCGTGCTTGATAAAAACAGGAGGTGGAAAAATCAATTCTTTGGGCCAAGGCTAGTGACGTTCATTAAGACAGCAAGCTTAGGATTTGCAGGGGAAGAACACACCTTCCCCAAGCTCTGGAGCAGGCTCCCCAGGTAGAAGCCTCCGCTCATCGGCATGGAACAGCTACACAGGTCCCATCCTTCACTGCCCTTCTGGGCACACTTGATCTGATAACTAAAAAGCCACCACAGGAAATCTTAACCACTCGGGCACCCACAAGTCCACCACTGCACGGCTACTTTATCCCACCCCTCTCTCCACTTTACTTCTCTAATGCTTTTCCTGAAATACGAACCGCTGAATTGCAGAATCTTCTTCTAAAGTATTCAGAGTAGTGTTGAGTGGGAATGCATTCATTTATATTTCCTTATTTTGAATTTCAAGGTCTGGATTCATCGAATGTATTTTTTAAAATCACTTGAATGCATGCTTGCTTTGTAAACTAATTTGGCCTTGTCACAAATTCAGAGAAAGCTGATGGCTTGGCTCAAGGCATGTGATGACTCTGGAGTGGACAATTGCCATCAGGACCTGTTTCTGAGACAGGAAGTGGCGAAGCTCTGCTGGCAGTATTTGGTACAAACAAAACAGAACAAGAACTTGACATTGTGTGGTGCCGGCAGAAGGACCACGCTACCAGCTTTAGGAGCGCTGAGAGTTGCAGCTGAGAGCTGGTGCGAGGTCGAGATCTTGGGGGACAGGTCAGGGCATTGGGCATTTCCCCTCGTAATTAGCAGGCAAAGCGTTTATGAGGCGTTGAGTCTGTCTAGGGTGCTGAAGAGAATGTTCAAGTCCCTCCTGGAGACCTCATCTGCCCACCCTCACAGCCTTCTCCTAGTGCATCGAAGGGCAAGGGCACTGCCTTTCAGGGAAACTGGTCTCTGGGCAGAGTCTCCTTGAGCAACGCATCCTGCTCGGTGAGCTGTTAGGCTTTGGAATGACGTAAGCCAAGGAAAACAGAATCATCCCCTGCACGCGCGAACCATGCACAGGTGTGGGGCGCTGGGCTCCACTCCAGCGTGAGCTCTCCTTCCACGTCTGCAGCAGGGTGGGATAGGAGCAGGGAAGACCCAGGCTGGCTAAGTCAACCCTCCCTGACGGCCTGACAGCACCTGTGTGCTGTGGAGTGCTGGAGTGCCAAGGGGGGTCCAGCCTCCTTGGGGACCCAGCCCTGGGCTTGGAGGGGCCATCCCTCCACTGGCAATTGCAGGGTGCTCTATTGCCTGACTCCTATCTCCCACAGCCTCATTCGCCTCCGTGGGACAACTTTCCTGGGGTTTCCAGTAAATCCCACAGGACTGCCTTTTTGAGAAAGAAGTGTCTAACGTTTTTCTCTCTTTATAGACAAATCCTCTACCGTCCTAGGGTTTGTCCTGACCTCTAGGTCTCTGATCTCTTGTCATCCCATAACCAGAGGAACATTTCCTAGTCATCTTGCTTAATCCAATTTTTAACTTTTTTGGAAGGGAAAACATAAAATAAAATTAAAAAAATCTTGTTCTGGAGAAATATGAAATTTATGCAGGGAACATAACTTTGGCTCTTTCAGTGGTGAAAATGAAAGTTTGCGTGCAAATCAAATCAGAGCTTGTTATAGAGATGGCAGTGTTTCCCGGGAGAGGGTGGCCTGTCGCCTTCTGCAAGGTTAATTGTCTTCACAACATTCTGCTTGGTATTGAGTTTCCTGTTTATCTTATGAAGGCAGAAAAGCACACCCTGTGTTCTCTGCACAGGGGATATCTCATTTCACCACTAACCGTCAAGATCTGTGGAAAGGTCAGCTAAGCTTATCTATTACAAATAAAAAAATGTGTTTGGATGATTATCTTTTCTAAAAGGTAACATGAATCATCGTTCTTGCTAATTATGACGTATCAGTCTATTTAACAATCTTTATCAAGTAATTCACATTTCGTCAATAATGCTAATATGCTCCTGACACTTCGGTTAACATTTTACGGATTAGAAAGAGTGTGTACATTTAATCAGAAAGGGGTGCACCAGCCCAGCACTTTTGTGATCAGCTGAGGAGTGCACGCACCAGGCGCTGGCTTCACAGTCCAGGCCAATTAGAACATCTTGTTTTCTGACACATACAACTTCATGGGCAAAAAGTCTAATTCCTCAGGGTAGACTTTCTGTGCAACATGCAGTTACCAGCTCACAAAGGAAGTGGTACGAGGTCACTGTGTACAACCCAAGAAAGAAAAGAGAGAGATTGAGCTGCAGATACAATGTCAGGAGCTCATCTGTCCCTCTCATCTCTGTTGCTATTTACAGGTCCATGAACTATCCATTCATCAACCTAAGAAGTCACAAGAGATCATGTGATGTCAGGGAAACTCTGGCTTTTGACTTTGTTTGTAATCCAGTTATGTGCAATGTTTAAACTACAATTTTGTCATCTAAAATAAAAATCTTATCTATCTTGTAAAGCCATTTTACAAACGCACACGTCACAAAGCAAGATATTCTGATTGGCATGGGACTCTCAAGTCAGGGCCTGTTGTATCCTCTCCCTAGTCCAAATACAAAAGGACGTGGCTGGGGTACCCACTGCCCCATTTCTGATTAAATGTGGACCTAATCCAAACAGCAAGAACAGAGCAAGCTTACATCATGTTGACAGTCTATGAGGACAAAGTGTAGTTTTGCTTATTTGGTTGTTTCTTGTTCACAGCTATTTTCTTATGGCCTAGAAAAGTGTTTGACACAACACAAGGACTGAACGCATAGCATTTTGAAGGAGAAAAAAGCATATATACACACACAAATTAAGACTTTTAAAATCGTCCTTCTCGATGTCAAAGGGCACGGTGAGCGAGCAGGTGGCCATGGCCCTAGTGCCCACTCTGCCTTGCTCTCTGCTAACATGTCCTTGTTCCGAGCTGGGTGCACAGCCAACCAGAAGGTCTGCAGCTGGGCCTGGCCATGTGGCTGGTCCTGACCAACAAGTGGTAGGAGAAGACCTTGTCAAGTTCAGACAGGTGTCTTGCCTCCTTTCTTCTGGTGAAATGCCAGAGGCCACAAGGTAGGAGCCACACGTGGGGATGGTGGAGAACTCTGCAGGTGGGGCTAACAATCTCCATGCACAACCCCAAACTGCTCGCCCGCAGCCTTCCTTGAAATCCCAAAGAAGTAAACTTCAATCTTTTTAAAAATGTTTTAAATCAGAGTCAAAACTAATCCCAAAGGATGCAAACGAGCTGGCATTAACAGGACACGGGCGAGGGTGCACCCACTTGTTTTCCGCAATGCCTTTACAAATTAGCTTGGGCTAGCACAATGCTCTTTTTTAATGGATGTTATTCTTCATTTTGTGGTCACTGAAAATAAATTATATGCTCCCACAGGTGATCAGATCAGGGTTGATTTGCTCTAAGAAACAAGTCCACTGTACGTTAGAGAACTTCCGACACAAACGTCCCTCATCAATGCTCAACACATGGCAGCTTACAGGAAGAGGGCTCCCAGGTGGAGAGAAGAACCCTGACATCTCAACACCTGCTGCTCCTTTTTTTTTTTTTTTTAATAATGAGAGAGAGAATTTTTTTTCATCTGTTCTTTTTTTTCCTCCACTTAGTTGTGTATGTGGTGCTGGGGTTCAAACCTGGGTTCTCATGCGTGCCAGGCAAGCTCTCTACCCCTGAGCCGACACTCCAGGCCCTCTGAATACCTTCTTAATCTGAACAGGTGCATTTTAAGCAGATGCTCAGAAACCCATTCTACACATTCCAAGTGCATGGCAAGGCTGCAGGCCAAAGATACGGAGCAACTACTTTTCCATTGGCTTGAGCACTGATGCCCACAATCAGCTCAAATGCCACGTCCACCCTGCAGGATTCTCTCTCCTCTGCTTCTTGACCTAGTCTCCAACAATGCCTCCTTGACGAGTTAGGGTTCACTCTTACCACTCATATTTTACTGGATTCACTGAATTCCCTTTTATTTAAGGAAAAACATCCTATTAAATATGTGTGTGGCTCCCGGCACTCTGACACTTCTCGGAGGCCCAGTGACCTTGTTACCATTGCTGCCCACATCTGGTTGAGAGGTGCTGCTATTTCTCAGCCTTGTGCACAGTGTGTCTTGGGGGCCCCTTAAGGTTCTGAAACTCAGCACTTTGCCTTTAGAAGCTCATCTCCATCCTCACCTCTACACTTGGTCCATTTCCTAGGTTGACAACTCCATTAGGGAAGTCACAGGGACCTAAGCCAGAGACCTGGGTGTTATCCAAGACCGTGTATCCACTTGGGCTGTTTGCCAACTCATCCATGCCAGCTCGCATGGCTTGGGTTTTATTTTTTCCGCCAGTACTTGGTTTTCTATAATGAATTGACGGGTTTTTAATTGGTGCATTATGACAGGACACAATGCCATATCAGTACATGTACATCACATAATTTGCTCAGTCCCATTCCCTAGGACCTATTGACTGAGCTTGGATCAGAAGTCTTTAGCCTCTGCTTCCAGGCAACACATCTGGATTCATCCTGTGACTTGCAATCACGGAGTTCTGTGTGCCGTGAAGACCTGGACAGTTGTGCCGTCATTTCTTTCTGCGCTGAGCAATTCTGAACTGAGGACCCAGGCCCTGACGGGCTCTGATGCCTCTTCCTTCCGCATTCTCTCCACATCCTGTGCTTCTGTCTTGGTGTGGGCTTTGGGTAGGCCTGCCCCTCCTACATGGGCTCACTTTCCTCTAGACTGTAGGATACTTCCCTGACCTCCGCCCCTGGCCAAGAGTCACATCTTATGATGGTGATATGGGGTTTTGTGATGAGGCCAGATTCTTTGCTCCAGTTGATGAATGGAGTTTGGGCTGACTACAGATTCCAACAGAGGAGATTACATTAGGTCTTCAAGGAAGCCACAGACATAGAAGAAAGACCAGTCGTGTGCTGAGGACACTTCTAGCTCGGCTCCACAGATAGCACGGGGGCCAGCTGGTCAGCAGTGTGGCCCTTCTCCTGCGGAGCTATTAGGTCGATAACACACACCCAGGAAACCATCGCTGAACATTCCATAGCTATTAATCCAGAGGGACACCTAGGCTTTTAATGCCTGCTTTCCCTTTCATTAAAATACACCATTAACGTTGCTGTCCTTTAATGGATATTACCGTGAGAAAGCTCTTTCAATGTTCAATTGCTCCCAGTCTTCAGTTCTTCATAAATTTTAAGCACTGACAATACCTTTTAAATTTCAAATCTCCAGGGATGAGGGTTGGTAAGAATGAAGCTGAAATAAATGTTCAGAGGATGTGGTAATAAACTTTATATCCTCCCAGTCCTGAAGGGTTGTAGGACTCTGTGGATTAAACTGTGGATTTACTGTGAAAATTCTGAACACAAATTAAGCAGACAGGTGTCACATATGCTGAAGAAATAAAAGCTAACTTGCAATGTGATGGAAGGTTGGCTTTCAATAAATACCTGCTGAACTGAATCGACCAAGTGGGAAAGAGTCAACAGCAATAATAACTTTGAAAATAATGATAATAATAATGAAGATATTTCAAATACTTATTGAAAATGCAGTACATAGAACGACCTGGGCCAAGTCCTTCCCAAGCAGAGTTTTATTTAATCTGCAGGAAAGCAATAGGTAGTGGCCACTTTTTTTATTCTTATATTGAGGAAGTCCAAGAGAAGTGACCTGCCACAAGCCACATGGCTGGCAGCTACTGAAGTTCCTTGCCTGTCAATTACTTTCCCAGAGCCACGTTCCTTCACAACGGAAGAGCACCCGGTGGAAGGGGGGCAAGCTGAGGCCAAGGGCAAGCTCCCTGGGACTCTCACAACTTGGAGATGGCTGCTTCCCCCAGCATGGAGCTGCAGCTACTAGCTACAAGACAGAGTGGCTCTGGGGTGAAGGCAGGTGCCAACATCACAGCTTGTACACTAAACAGACTCAGCTGACACAAAGCAGCTGTGTCCCTCCAAACCCTTCATCTTGTGCTGTGGGCACAGTTTGGGCACTTAGCTATTTCAAATATTTGTGAAGGGAAAACAAAGCCCCTCTTTGTGGTTTCGATGGTAGCAGGGTGTCTCTGCTCTGACCCATTTGAAAGTCTGGTGTAAAATGATCAAATGCTGGCAGATCAGCCCCAAGCTTTGAAGAATCACAACAGTTTGAGGCTGTAATTCCAACCCAGATTCACTCGTTACACCAAAAATTATATTTGCCATTTCCTGCTTGCTTAGGAGAAGTGTTGGCTGCTTTCTACATTCCATTAGTGTTGACAAACACTGTGAAGCTGGTGGCACAGTCTAGTGTGGAATGCATGTCATAATTCTCATCAGCATCAAGATAGTAAATTGATCAGCTTTAAATCATCAGGTGAGCGAAGGGGTCTTTTGAGAGCTCTGCTGTTATGCAAGTCCTCTCCGTACGTGCGCATTTCCGAGCACGCTTGGAAAGCATCATGCAAATTTTAATAGGCAGCTCAATTGTTTATAATAAGCTTTGCAAAGAAGGAAGCTCTTTGTTTAATACTGAAGCACATTAGGACCTGGCATCAACACAGAAAGGAAGTCTGTCCTCTTGAGTTTCAGTAGAGAGATTCAGTGTCACAGAAGCATTTCAGAAATTTCAAATGACTTCTTTTTAAACAGTGCCAAGAAGTGCCAAGCTCTAAAACGTTCTTCGGAAGCTTCATCCTGATAGACCCATGAACATATTTTCTGGAAGCAGCTGGAGTTCAAAATGACGCTTTCTTGGAGGCACTATCCCTGCCCCCGGCATTCTTTAGATTTCTCTGTATGTGCAGGTTTCTCCCAGGTGTTACTATTGTTAAGAAGAAAAGGTTGTGCTTGGTTCTGGGCTCATTATGACTGTGAGCTTCTTTCCTCAAAACCTAGACATGTCATTTTGGCTTTCTCCCTCCAGCCCTGTGCCACTTCCACATCATTCCATCTTTCAGAGCTGCTATGTCTTAGATGCTGGAGGCAGTGACACTGTCAAATTGAGAGGTGCTCTTCCTCACTTTGTAACTACACACACGCAGAGAACGCTGAACTCAACTACACGCGGTGACACAAATTCCAAAGTCTGGTGATTTTAATCACATGTATTACCCTTCTTCCCTCTGTCTCCTTCTCCTTCTCCTTCTCCTTCTCCTCCTCCTCCTCCTTTTTCTCCTCCTCCTTCTTCTCCCTCTCCTCCTTCTCCTACTCCTCTTCCTCCTTATTTTTACTTTTGGTACTGGGGGTTGAACCCTGGCACAATTTACCACTGAGTAACATCTACATCCCCAGCCTTTTAAATTTTTTTTAATTTTAAGACAGGGCCTTGTTAAATAGCTTAAGGCCTCACTGAGTTGCTGAGGCTGGCTTTGAACTTGTGATCCTCCTGTCTCAGCCTCCCAAGTGGCTGGAAACACGGGCACTCATCACCATGCCTGGCTCACATGTTTCCTTTCTTATGTGCTTATAAGTATAATCAGATAGCAGATGGGAGAGTAAAATAGATTAAAAAATAAATGGAAATCTAGTTGAACTTGGTTTGCATTCTTTCTCAGTTCCATTGCTGAGTAGGTTGCGGTGTTCTCCACAATATCTGCCAATATCTACCTAGAGCCTCGTGATTTCCTCTTCCCCAAGTTTTTAGCTCTGTTTTGTCCCATATTAGTGTAGATAAAACAACAGTCCCTTTGTTTATTTTCACAAGAAAGCTAATTATGTCATTGACTTCATGAGTTTAGTAGCTTTGGTGAAAATTTTGGACTTGGGATGGGTCACAGTTCAGTTTGGTGGCTCCTCATGGCTCTCGTGGCTTCTTCTCCCTCCTCCTTTGCCTCATCCAGCTCCCCGTTTCTCCTCCCAGAGTGTCTCCATGAACAGTCCTTCTTTTCTCTCACATACCCAGATCATTCCAAAGTAGCTCAGCCCAAGGTCCTGAAGCACAGAGCCTTACCCAGAGGCTGGCTTCTTGGAGAGTCCTTGGTGGCTATGTTCTTCCCTCCCTGCGGGTGTTTGCTGGGGCAGCTGCAACAGTGTGCCACAGACTGGTGGCTAAACGAAACATGTTCAATATTTTCGCCATTTTGAGGTCATGGTGTCAGCAGGGCTGGCCCCTCTGTGGCCTCTCTACGTGGCTGGCTGGTGCCGTCTCCCCCGGGTCTTCCTATGTCCTTCCCTCTAGGCACCTTACCTCTTCTTACAAAAACATCCGTCATATTGAATCTGGGCCCACCCTTAAGAGTTGCATTTTAATTTCGTTACCTTTTTAAAATGCAGCCGATGCTGAAGGACAGGAGGGGAGGACTTCACACAGGACTCCACAGGTTGCAATTCAGTCCATAACTCACATCTCACGCAAGTGTCCCATATAACTCAACTCCAATGGGACAGAATCTTGTCTACTTGACTCCCTCCCATGCCCTCCATGCTTAGAAGGGTGCCCAGAGCACACAGATCCTCAGTGAAAAATACTTTGCTGTTGGTGAACAAGTTCACAGTCGGAGGTGTTTTGCTTGGAGCTAGCAAACGACACCATCAACAGACCTAAAGTGCTGCTACCTAAGTATGTTTTTGGAGGAAGTGGGGAGAGGCAGGACACTGCAGACACAGCTGTTGCTCTACTTCCACCCAGGAGGGTCAGGACACGGAGACCATTGCCTCATCTTCCCCAGGCTGTCTCTCCTACCACTGACCTCAGGAGCCAATGTCCCAAGTGGGCCTGGCTCTGCCTATGAATAAAAATAAATTATATAAGTGTAGCTCTTTCTCGGCTGGTGGATCTTTTAGAAGGAAAGAACCATTTATATTCTTCAATGAACATTCTTCCTTCTGGCAAGTTCTGAGTTGCACGCAGCTGGCTTCTTACCCTGAAGATGCTCCATTAGTTACTAAGGCCAAAAAGATTTAAGAGTGATGCCATTTTATTACCCATCTTGGACTCCCCTCTATCTACATTAGAGCTTCTTGAAAAGCTTTGTTGATATTAGGATACTTGGATCATAAGACTAGCAAAGCACCTGTTTCATAATGTGTTTTGAGACAAAGTTTATAACTCACAAAGAAATAAAAACCCTTTTCTCATCACTATGTTTTATGATTCATGCCCAATTATGGCCACTATCCACCACCATGCACCCAGTTTTGCTTTGGGGCTTGTCACCTGTCATGTGGCTCTTCACCAGTTAATCGGAGACGTTTGTCTTCAGGGCTCCGGGCATCATGGGGTGTTTAGCAACCTCTCGGGAACTGTGAAGGACCTTGGCACCAAGGACGTAGCATTGGTCCATGACCAAGAACAGACTTTAGGCATCAGCAGAACTTTCGAGAATGGGGGTGAGGTGCAGATTATCACTGGGCATCTTTGCTAGTGAATAAAGAAAGCAGTGTGACAAGTGACTAGCGTAGCTGATCCTAGAGGAGAGGGGTTTCCTCCCGCCAGCTCCGAGGCTGGGCAGCTGAGATGAACACGCTTCTTCCAACTCAGTGGAAATCCTCTCCTCTACTTCTGTGACTTGTGGCTCTGACATTGGCATCTGGAGGAGAACCCAGGGCTCCACTTTCAGCCTCAGCACTCTCTGTCCCCTGTGAGTCTCCAGGAGAGATGGCATGCCGGCTCAAGCACCCCTCCTAATCCCCTCTGCTGCAATACTCCGAAACGGGACCCCGCCTCTAGTCTCCTTCACCACCACTCCAGCATTTCCACCTCCAGGTGCGACCACCCAGTAAAGATCCCCTCACCAACGTGTGTCAGACCCGCCCTTCCTGGGAGGCCTGGGGGAGGACCTTGAGCATGCTGGGGAGGACTCCTGGGCCCCATCCCTGGACAGGCATTTCAGAGACCAGTAAACACCCTCAGCTTTTCCTTTGACATAAATCTGAGAAGAAAACTAAAGCTCTGTCAATAAAGAAAGCCATCTTCGGGAGAGGCAATCTGAAACACACATCCTGCTGATTTGCTTTCTGCTCCTCCTGAGCTATGGAAATTGAACTCCCAAAATAACCTCAGAGTAGCTTTTGGTTCAGGATCTCCAAACATTTTCTAAAGATCTAGACAGTAAATATTTTAGGTGTTGTAGGCCAAGAGGTACACTTAAAACAGCCATTTTAAAACATGAAAGCCATTCCTGGCTTGTGGCCTACATGAAAACTGGAGGTGGCCCATAGATTAGTGACCCCTATACCACTGGCTTAATCTTCTATGGAATTTTATCTTCTCTTAAAAGAAAAAAAAAAAAAAAGAACAGGAAAGAAACTTAGTTACGGATGAATCTAAGTTTATCATAATTAAATCTTAAAATTAATACATCATCTTGGATTTGACTTCCATTTGTAACAACTTAACCTATGCACTTGTGAAAGCAGGAATACGGGATGGAGTTGGCAAGCCTCAAGAGTCTCAGGAAACAATTTTATTTTCTCTGACTTTATGATTTCATGGTTGGTATTTTTAAAGTGGACTAAGAAATGTTGTGAATTCAGGTTCCTTGGTTATATCCTTTTTTCATATGCTCCTCTGTTTTTCAGTTTATGACAGTCTTTTCTCAGAAAACAGTTGTAAATACAAATAATTTCCTTGTTCTGTGAGATAATCTTTCAAAAAAGAAGACAGAATATTTCGAATCAGTGCATAGAAGGGAAATGTAATATTTTTCTTGTATAATAGTGTTACTGAGAGCTCACTTGGTATTATTACATATAGTAATTTTAGAATATCCACAACACATATATAAAATATACACATGGGTGACTTGAAGTTGGGTCTATTCAATGTTTCCCAGCATCATGCAGAAAACCCCTTAAGTCATTGAGGCCTTTATCGCTATTAATCTTTCTCTCTCTTCTTTGACACCATGGATTGAACCAAGGGATGCTTTACCACTGAGCTACATCTTCAGCCCTTTTTATTTTTTATTTTGAGACAGGGTCTTGCTAAGTTACTTGGGGCCTCACTAAGTTGCAGAGGGTAGCCTTTAACTTGTGATCCTCCTGCCTCAGCCTGCTGAGCTGCTGGGATTACAGGTCATAGATCTGTTTGAAGCTAATTTTATGTGGTAGACAGGTGTCCCACCAGCATGGCAACAGGTAGTCCCTGTTTGGGGGTCAATGCAATAATTCCAAGGTAGAAGGAATAAGGTGAGGAGAAGGGTTGTGGCATCCTAGAAAGTTGTCTCAAAGTTGGACTGGATCTTGAGATTTCATGTGACAGATCTTGCCAGTGGCCTGGATATTGATGGGAAGGGAGAGCAGTCAAGGACATGTCCTGGGGATGCTCTGGGAAATGGGGCAATGGATATATGGCACCATTCCTTGACATGGGCAGCTGTGGGGAGGATTTGATATTTCTGTTTTGACATCGTGTATGGGAGTCTTCTCAGACATCCAGGTGGAAATAGGTGCACATATCAAGGAATCACTTGCACCGGGTGCTCAGGGCAGCTACTACAGAAGAGAACACATGGGTGTTGCTGGCTTTGAGAGGGATTTAAAGCCTGGGGCTCGATGTTGTCACAGGAAAGAAAGAATGCAGGCAGGTGGCACTCCCGTCACCCAGAGGGTCAGGGAGGGAGGGGTTGAAAGGAGAGTGGGCAGTGTCTGCTGACCTTAGGGTCCCGAGGCTCCACACTGGGTCTGCAAGTTGAGACGTCACATGTTCAGGATCTCAGGCTCTCCCACACCTACTGAATCAGAACCTCACCTGCAACTAAGTATCTGAGTGACCTGCGTGCGGTGCAAGAGGCATTGGTTCCGCGATTCAGTTGAGGAGTTGTTTAGCTTGGTGAATAGAGAAATAGGGCCACTTTCCAATACACCAAAGGAGCTGGGAGATAAAGGGTGACTTTCTTAAAAATAGCACCTAATTCAGCACATTTTATACCGATGAATGTAATCTATTAAAGATGGCAGCATGTAACGGTGAAGGAGAGAAGCAGGTGATAGCAAGGACTATGACCTAAAGCAGCAAGAGGTAAAGGGGACCCAGGGTATGATGGGTGGTGGCCCTGAATGGACCAGGAGGGAGGACAGAGCCCAGTGCAGGTCACAGGCAGGATGGCGTACTTGTAATGGGCGATGGACTCACTCTCTTTTTTTCCTGTTTTCTCAGAGAAGTAGGAAACAGTCTAATCAGCTAAGAATAAGCAGAGAAATTGTTGTTAAGTGTTTTAAGAAAAATTAGTTTGGAACCAGCTTCTGAGAGTGTAAAAATAGTTTGCTGAAGAAGATGGTAGGATTATTGGGCTATGCCAAGGACTTACATGAAATTTGTGAGCATGAACGTTTTTAGAAGGACAAAGCCATTGCATATTTTCATTAATGTCCATCATGCCATGAAGGCATAGGCACAATGGAGGCAGAGAACTGATTTGACCAGGGTCAGGGCTCTGCAGGTAAAAAGCAAGGAGCACCGTTTAATCTTTCTCGGGCAGAGTAGGGGTCTGAGCCAAGGACCAGGCCAACACTAGAAGCACGTAGTGCGGTCAGAAATTATTGGGCTTGGGGTCCCAGGTAGGATTGTCAGGTTTAACAAAAAATACTGGATGCCCAGTTAAATCTAAATTTCAGAATAGAAGGGGCTAATGTTTTAATATAACTGTGTTCTAAAAAGGCATCTGAAATTGTTTATCTGAAATTCAAATTTAACTCAACACCCTGCGTGTAATCTGGCCGCCAACCCAAGACCAAGTGAGTTGTGAGAGATTCGAAGGTTTGGTGCCCCAGGGAGCAGAGGTCTGGCTGCTGGAAATGGGAAGCCCTGGGCTGACTTGAGAGGGCTGGAAGGAGTGGCCAGGGAGCAGAAAGGCCATGGCTGTGAGTGGGTCATTTTGCTGCAAGCTACCTTTGTGCAAATGAAAACCAGAAGAGTGAGGGAAAGTGAGCCAGAGAGCCTCCACGGAAATCTCCAGCAATCAGGGAGGCAGAACTGGACACTGGACACTGAGACCTGGAGGGGCGGCCTCCAAGAAGAGGAGCCTGCTGCAGGCTGACCACACCCACTTCAAGGCTGCCTGGTTTCAAGAGGGGAGGACCAAGAAGAGAGTGTGGTCACTCTCCTGCAGCGAGGACCAAGGAGGAGGCCTGTCCTCCCTCCCTCTAGGTGTTCCCCATGCTGGGGAGAGGAAATGAGGGCACTGTCTGACAGGGGTGTAGGGGAAGCAGGGCCTCAACACAAAGGCAGGTTTCAGCTAATCCACGCTGAACTCGAGAGAAGCTTTGAGGATATAGATTCTGTAGTCAACATCCCATAGGGGAATGCAGGAGAGTTGTGGAGGGATAGTGAGTGAGAGGAGTGAGAGACCTGGGGACAGGGTGGTAGTCAGGGTGGTGCCAACAGAGACCTCCAAAGTCACATGGGTGATAGGATGGTGCCAACGGAGACCTGGATTCTCAACCGAGATAAATGAAGATGAATTAAAGGCCAGGTGGGCTGCTCCCAATGATAGATTACTATGTGATAGCTAACGAATCCTTACTATGAATTAATCCCTGAGGTACTCTGTGGGTGTGGGTACATTCACCTCCACCTGCCTTGGAGAGGGGTAGGCCCAGCTCACCTCTACCTGCTCGGGATGTGAGAAAACCCAATTTAGCTCTGAGTGTCTAAGAGACGAGTAGAACCAACCCTCCCTTTACCTGTTCAGGAAAATGGTATGCCCTTCCCACCTGCATGCGTCTGGGATATGAAAAATCCCAGCTCAACCATCATACCCAGCTCTCTTCCACATGTCCAGGAGAAGAGCAAACACAGCTCACCTCTGATGCCCAGGCGATGACCACAGGGCCCAGCTCACCTCTGGTGCCCAGATGATGACCACTGGGCCCAGCTCACCTCTGGTGCGCAGGCGATGACCACTGGGTCCAGCTCACCTCTGGTGCGCAGGCGATGACCACTGGGCCCAGCTCACCTCTGTGTCTGGGTCTCACTGGTGGCTCACTCACAGTCTCTGTGTTGACCCATCCGGCTGATGAAGAGAATGGAACCAACCAGAACAGGTCAGACTGAGTCTTCTGCAGCTCTGGGGTGCAGCTTTCTAGACTGTTAGCAGCCTGCCCACAGACCCTCAACCCTGAGAGGAAAGGGCCCCAGAAGACACACACACAACCCCTGCCGCTGCTCAGGCTGATCAGAGGGCATGGGAGGCAATGATTCTGAGGGGGCAACGGGGGCATTTATAAGAATAAATGGCAGGATGCAGTGTCAGGCATGGAAAACAAAACAGCCCAATCTGGTGTCCCTCCCCGGCCCAATGCGGACTTTATTTTCTTGTTAAGGAGCCCATGTCAGGTGAGCAGAATCCTGTCTGGCTCCTCACTGACCCCCTTTCCTGCTCCGCCAAACACGCCCACGTGTGACAGTGGCTGACAAATCTCTCAAGAGCCTCTCGGCTTCCTGTTCCAGATGAGCTTTCTGGGACTGAGTGTCCTTTCTCTGACAAACACAAGTTATTTGATCTTCAGTCTCTGCATGGAATTGCTATTTCTTAGACAAAATAAATCACTCAAAATTGGCTTTGACCAGTAATCTGGAACAAAGCAGCATTTTCTTCTCCTATTTTTCCTCTTTTGGAGCCTAAATGTACTATAATTAGGGCCATTATCAGCCACCAGAGGAGGGGGAAGGGGGCACATTTAACAAGCAGTGGAAGTGGCTGAAATTTCAGACTTGCTCCACCGGCAGACGAAGCTTGGGGAATAATTGCCATTTTCAAGGATGCTTTACTAATAATTTCCTCTGGAATACAGACAAGTTTTTCCTTCAGGACCTATACCTGATTCTCATTGATTTTAGAAGTTATGAATACAGGCAGCCTCAAAAAATCGACTCTTAAACCCTACTCAGTTTTACAGAGAAACTACCTGGAATGTTCTACAGCTTGCATTTTTGATGGACAGATGCAGCCAGGGCTTAGGTCCACCTGTGGAGGCTTTGCCTCCTTGTCTCCCTGGCCAGCTTTGGATAATGTTTAGTGAGACTGGTGGACCATGGTTGAATTATGGAGAGTCCGAGCCCTGAGCCCTGGAGATCACAAGGAGTGAGACACAGACACAAAGGACCAAAGGGCAGAGGAGTGCACAGAGCCTGAGGGATGAGCTGCAGCAACTTTGTCCTCACGTGGTGAACAAATCAAGATCAGGGAGGCCTCTCTCTTGCTCCATGATAGGTCCAAGCTCTTGCCTTTTCAAGCATGGTCTCGTCTATACTCCAGCATTCTGATTTCACGAGGTATTCATGTGACAGAATCCTTCATTCCACAGATAAGCACCTTACTGCCAGAGGTGTTGAGTGGACAGCCATTCCACAAGGAGAGCCTAGCCCAGGGTCTCCCATCTGAGTTTGGACACAGGTATGGGTTTCTAGTGAACCTAGAAAGCACAGCACTGGGTCACAGAGCTGGTCCTCTTGTGTACAGGGTGGATTGACATCAGCCTTGCACCAAGGTGAGGATAAATGCGTGACACACATCTCTGTGAGACTCACCCTCTGGGTCACACCACAGAATCCGAGGCCACTAGAGGAGGACTGTGCTGACGGCACAATGCAGATCCAAGGGACAAGTTTCAGAAAATCGGGAGCTTCTTAGCCTCCTTCTATGGGTGGCAGCCTCTGTGCATGCCCTCTTCCAGTAGACGGTCACTCCCCATAGCACGGCACCGGGAGCCCTCACAGGAGCGATGGCTGCCTTCTGACTGAGACCTCGGGCCTCTGAGTCCTGCCTCCAGGAACACTCACACCCGCTGTCTTCTGCCTCCAGGCTCGCCTTCGTGTCTTTCCCTCTGGAATAGCCAGAATGGAGCTGCCTTTCTCCACTGGCCTAAGCTCTCTGCTCCATCTACGCTAGGAAAAGCATGACTTTTCCACTTGGGGCTGGTTTTCAACCTCGTCCACCGCTTACAGCTGTGTGGTCATGAGCAAGTCTCTCAGCGTGAAGGGTGCTCAGTGACTCAATTCGTTGGGTGCTGGGAAGGAGGCTCACAAGGCAGCTGTGACATTAACTGGTAAAGAATGTAAGTGCACAGTCCTACAGAGACTTCAGCATGTGTGTGGTCTCCTTCCCCACTTTCTGTCCCTTTATCTGACTTTACGCCTGCACGAGTTCCTAGGGCTGCCTTATCTGACAACCAGAAGCTTGGTGGCTTGAACAAAGGGATGTGGCGGTTGAAAGTCCACAGTCAGACAAGCTAGAGCTCTGCCTGATGGCTCTGGGAACAGTCCTCCTCTGCCCTTGCCCACCCTGGGCCCACTGCAACCCTGTTCCCTAGATAACGGCTCTCGCTCGCCGTCCACCTCTATCTCCACTTGGTCTTTTTCCTTGAATATCTCTGTGTGTCCTTGCCCTTCTTGAGAGGACATCCGTCATCAGATTTAAGACCCAGTCTCTGCAATATCCTCATCTTAACTCCAACACTACGGGTGCAAACACCCAATTTCCAAATAAGGCCCGAATCTGAGATTGCAGACTGCCACGAGTTGGATTGGAACACCATTTAATGTACTCTGACACCACCCAGTTGCTATTACCTGTTTGGAAGAACATGGGTTTATTCATCCTTAAAAATCCCAAAAGATTCTCAAAGCTTTTATATCTTGTAAATACCCATCAAGATGCTTGTTAATTTTTTTTTTTTGCCTGAGAAATACGCACTTTGACATTTTTTTCATTATTAAAGTGGAACGTTGTGGTTTTAGTGGTGCAAAAGTACAACATATTCTTTCACACCTCCCCGCAGGCCTTCTGGCTGCTGGACAGGTTTCCCTCTAGTGTGGATGTCACAGGCAGGTGAGAAAGCTGTGAGGTTTGAGGGAGTTCAAGTCCTGTGATCTGAGATTGTGGACACCTCTTTTAAGAGATATCTTGCTTTCAAACTGTTCTAGAAATAAACTACAAGAATCTTAAGAATCATTGTCTTGGTACTGTTTAAAAAATAGATTTTTGAGGGCTGGAGTGGTGGCTCAGCGGTTATGGTGCTTGCCTGGCATGCACAAGTACACTGGTTTGATCCCGAGCACCATGTGCACAACTAGGTGTTGAAGCAACAAAAGCCACATGAAAAAACTAAATAAATAAAATCATTTCTCTCTCTCTTAAAAAAAAAAAAAGAAAAGAAAAAGAATTAGATTTAGAGCTGGGCAAGGTGGTGCGTGCCTGTGATCCCCGCAGCTTGAGAGCAGAGGCAGGGGGTCATAAGTTCAAACAAACCTTAGCAACAGAATGAGGCCCTGCTCAACTTCGAAAAACCTTGTCTTGAAATAAAAAGGGCTGGTTTGTGTTTTTGGTGTTAAGTTTTACGAGTTCTTTATATAGTCTGGATATCAGCCCCCTGTGGGAGAGGTTGCGGGCCATGATTTTCTCCCATTCTGTCGGTTCTCGCTTGACACTCTTGACTAGCTCCTTAGCTGTGCAGAAGCTTTTCAGTTTAATGGCATCCCATTTCATTAATTCTTGGCTTTAATTCTTGTGCTATGGGAGTCTTGTTAGGGAATAAGGTGCTTACAACAGTATGGTGGAGTGTTGATCCTATTTTTTTCTTCTAAAAATTGTACGGTTGTTGGTTTAATTCCTAGTTTCTTGATCCATTTTGATTTGACTTTTGTGCAGGGTTAAAGATAAGGATCTAAATTAAATTGTCTGCATCAGGCTGTCCAGTTCGTCCAGCACCATATTGAGCAGGCTCTTTCTTCCAAGCTGTAATTTTGCTTCCTTTGTAGAATATTATGGTTAAGATTTGTGGGTTTGTCTCAGTGTCTTCTATTCTATTGCATTGGTTGACTGCCTATTATGATACCAGTATGATGCTCACCACCAAAACACAAACACTCCGATCAATAAATGGGCTATGGAACTAAACGGAAACTTCTCAACGGAGGAAGTTCAAAAACCCAAAAGATACATGGGAAAATGTTCTATATCACTAGCAGTCAGAGAAATACAAATTAAACTGCACTGAGATTTCACCTCACTCCAGCCAGAATGGCAAAAATGAAGAATATGAACTAACCATTACAGATGCTGGAGGGGTTGTGGGGACAAAGGAACATTAACACACTGTTGGTGGGACTGTAAACTGGTACAGCCACTTTGGAAAGCAGTGGAGAGACTCCTCAGAAAATGAAGGATGGAGCCACCGTATGATCTAGCTATCCCACTCCTGGGTGTTTTCCCAGACCAGCTAGAATCAGCATACTACAGAGATATAGCTATATCAATGTTTATAGCAGCTCATTTGCAATAGAAAAATTATGGAAACAACCTAGAAACCCTTCACTGGATGAATGGATCCAAAAATTTATGTATATATATGCACACAATGGAGTTCTACTCAGCTATTAGAAAGAACTATATCATTGTTTTTACAGGTAAATGGATGGAATTGGTAAAAAATCATGCTAAGTATAATAAGCCAAACACAAGAGATATAAGTGTTGAATGTTTTTTCTCATACGTGGAAGCTAGAGTAAAATCTAAGATAGAATGAAAGCTAGTCAAGTTTCTTTAGTAGACCCACCAAATCTGAAATAGCACATAAACTATGGGGAGTATAACTCTGAAGGGGGAAGGTAAGGAGGAGTGGGAGAGAAAAAGGGGGTGTTCAATATTGTAGGGTACATTTGACTCCTGTGAGAAGCCAAAATATACTCAGGCATGCATATAAATATAGCAATTTTAATAATTCAATCTCCAGTCCCCTCCCATAAAAATAATAATGTAATAATAACAATAATATTTTGAAAAAATTCAACAGCTAGAATAACATTTCAATAACTAAACAGGATTTAATGTTTATTACTATCTTTATAAGTATACAATTTCCTAATAAAAGGCATTTAGTATCAGAGTTATAGAATCTTAAGAAGAAACACCTCTGAGAGGTATTTACTTTGATCATCTGGATTTACAGTCGAGCAAATGGGGGCCCTGGAGTGAAGTGATTTCCTTCCCTGAGGTTTCCCAGCCATGTAATTGCAGGAACCATATTAGTATCTGACCTCCTGCCCTGGGCTCCTTCCTCCACACCAGTGTTGGATCTATAGATTTGGTTTGTATAGAATCCTTCATATCAGTGTCATTGATGCAGAAGACTTTAAATTTTCTAATTTTTCATTAGTGCAAATATTCAAAATGATTAGGGGGAACTAGTCCTTCAATTACATTTAAATTATAAATTTCTTATTAAATCATATTTTCTCAGCAAGATTTTATATTAAACAAAATACCCATTCAGAGGATTTGTCATGGAATTTAGTGAAAGCTAAATTCATTCAATTCTTCATTTTCCCTGTTTACTAAAATCTCCCTGTCCATTTGAAAAATCTGGAAAATAGTAGTGATAGATAATCATAGAATCATATTCTTTTCTTTAGACCTGGAAAGAACCAACCATAATGTACTGTATCTCTCTCAGAAAAATGTATTTTCCCTAGGATTTATGACAAATAAATGATAGCTTCCTATCATTTAGCAGCTTCAATTTTTAATAGGTATATTGAGATATGAATAATTTCTAGAAATCATTTGAAGTTTTTAATAATCATTTCTGAGTCTACATAACAAAAATCAGTATGGTACCATGAAGAACAAACTGTTACTATATTAAAATTTCTTGAGTGCCATTGGTTGAAATAGTACAGATGAACATGACTTAGAATAATTCCTCCAAGATACACAGTCATGGTGTTATAAAGTGAATGTTTGTGTCCCTCAAAATTGGCATCAAAGCCTTAATCCACCTGTGATGTGTTTGGAGGCGGAGCTTTGGGAGGTAATCAGCTATAGATGAGGTCATGAGGGTGGGGCCGCAGTGGAATTAGCGTCCTTATAAGAAGAGGCAGGGAGATTGATGTCTCTCTCTCCCACTTCCTCCCTCCATACACTTCCATGGAGAAAAGGGCAAATGAAACCAAAGCAAGAGAGTGGCTATCTATACACCAGGAAGCGAGTCCTCAGTAGAAACTGAGTTGGTCTGCACCTTGACCTTGAAATCCCCAGATTCCAGAATATCAGAAATAACACGTGCTGCTTAAGTCACTCAATCTCATGACCCAGACTGGCTTATAAACCTGTCATTAAAATGCCATACTTTGAGCTTGAAAAGATAAGAAAGAACATTTACAATCCTATCAGAGACGGAGCATCAAGAGTGGTTTCACACACCTGTTGACTTTTCAAGCCTCCCTGTGAGAAGGACCTAGAGGAGAAAGTGTGGAAGTAAGGGCTGGATTGTGGAAGCAGAGGACAAGCTGCATTCCCTGAAGGCTCAGCCTGCGCACAGGTCACTTAATTCACTCTCTCTCCCTGGTCTAGGCACTATTAGGATCAAGTCGTTAGCCACTTCTGTCACTCAGCAGCAAGGGCCATTGAGCCCAGGCTCTAACTTCAGGGAACTCATAGTCCAGCTCCCTCCACTGGAGCCTCTCTGTGGGGGATCAGTGCAGGCTGGAAGGTCCCTGAGGAGTGAAGCTGTGCAGGGGCCTGGGGTCTGTCTGAGGCCTCTGGATAGGGCACATGACCAAGGAGAGCAGGACCACAACACCTTGGAAGGTTGGGGACTCTGGAAATACCGACGTGATTTTTGCTCCCTTCCAGGATGATCTAGACATCTCAAGACCCAAGTTCCAGAGTGACTGAAGAGTGACATTAGGTAGAGTAGTTAAAGGAATCATTTTCCATTCCATCAATACATAAGTTTTTTTTTTTTGCTGCAGAATACATTACCACAAACTTAACCATCTACCATAGAACAAATCTATTATCTTTTCCTTTGACTTTGGTAGTGTTTGGTAGACACAATTGAAGGATTGCTTGATAACTTGCTCTAAGGGACAGATGACGTCCAAAGTTTGTATCAACATCAATAAAATCTCATTTTCATAGCAGTGATATTGAAGACAAGCAGAACTTCTATCTTTACACTGCAAGTTTTAGGTTACTTAAAAGTGGGAAAGCTTTTTCATTTCTGGGAGCTTTTCAATGTAATTATTTCTGCTGATTGACAACATATGGGAACTCCGATGAGAACAGGCTATGGAGACCACTACTTGGGACCCACTACAACTTTTTAAAGGCATCTCGATCATTTCAATGATTTATGATGAGACGTGGACATTGGCTTTCATGAAATACAACCATGGCATAAGATTAAGCTTAGAAACTGTCTCACCAAAGCCCCCACATTCAAATTCTGCTCCGCTATTGACCAGATACTATCTTGAATTTGCCCACACTTAGAGAATGAACACATAAAAACACAGCAGCTGTTGCTGTTATTTCTTTGATAGCTGGAGAGGAAAGGATTGTGGGAATTGGCAAGATAAATGAAGCAATCTCTCTGGAAGCAAATGTTGCTTTTAACTTTAGTATTTGAAATATTCTCAGCTTCAAAAACATATTACATTTTGTGCTCTGAGTTATCAGTTCTGTGTCCTTAGTACTTTGGAGGAAAAGAGATTAATTTTTCTTTTGCATTTGATCATGGATTCAGAGTCTAGAAATGGTTCTTCACAGACAAGCTCAGAGCAGGCTGGTGAATGACTACTGAATACTGAGATCAGAAAAGACAAAAGTTCTCCACAAAACAGCTGCTAAAATTCAGATAAGGAGTTTTTCTTAATTTTTCTCATTTGTATAGTGTGAAAAAAACAGGAACTTATATCACGGAGTTGTTATTAAAACCAAGGGGATATGGCTGGAGCAGTGGCTCAGTGATTACAGTGTTTGCCTTGCATGTGCAAGGACATGGATTCGAATCCTAGCACCACATACACAATAAAGTGTCAGATGCCACATGAAAAACTAAATAAAATTGATTCTCTCTGTCTCTCTCTTTCACTGTCTCTCTCTCTTTCAAAAAAAAAAAGAACCAAGGAGATAAATAAAGATAAGGTTTGTACACTGGCTCAGAGTATTTGCTTTCTAAATATTAGCTGTCACTATTATCAACAAAACCGTCATCATCACCATCATCCTCACTATCTCCCTCCATCACCACTATCATCACCATCACCAACACCATCATCATTATCACCATTGCAACCACCGTCACTCATTGTCATCTCCACCATCACTATTATCATCTCCACCATCACTATCACCACCACCACCATCATCACTCATTACCATCTCCATCATCACTATTATCATTACTATCATTATCACTATCACCACCACCATCATCACTCATTATCATCTCCACCATCACTATTATCATCTCCACCATCACCATCACCACCACCACCATCATCACTCATTATCATCTCCACCATCACTGTTATCACTACCATCATCATCACCATCACCACCACCACCACCACCACCATCACCACCATTGTTGTCAGTCATCATTGAGCCTGAGTCAAGCTGTCTTTCTGACTGAAAAATTATTCCTCCTTTTTTCCCAGGGCTTCTCCCTGTCCCTCCTCCTGAAATTCCATGCCATTCTTGCCCTTCTGTTGTCTCATTCCCAGCTCTTCACTGGCTCCTCTGGCATCACTCCACATGGGGTCATTCCCCAGTGTATTTGGCCTTGGATCTCCTCTTTCTTCTCCCTCTTTCCTCGGCACAGGCATCCATCTCATGATTTCCGTGAACCTGTCAGTAAAGTGTGCATTTATAACCTGCTCCTCTTTTTAACTACCCAACGGCGACTTCGCCATAGATATCCTGCATGAAGAGAAATGCATTCTCGATTAATTTCAAAATTAGCTCTCAAAAAGAAATATCAAACCTGACTTCAATGATCTCTCTTCATTAAGGAAGGTAGAACCTAACGTGAGTGGCCCCATTGGAAAGGAACCACACAGTTCCTGAAGTCCTACAAGGAGCACATAGAGCTCTCCCTGTCACACAAGTGCTGTTTCAGAGCCTGTGAGGAAGTGAGGTCATGGTGAGCTGAAAATGGGAACCACTGTGTCAGGGGTCGTGGGGCTGGTGGAGGGGCGAGGGCTCCTCCTCCTCTCCCCATGGAAAGGCTTCTTCAGGTCGAGTGGAAAGGGTAGCTATCAGGAGACTTCCTTTGTAAAGATTATGGAAGTGCCTAAAAGAGGAGGCTGATATCTCACCCCTCTTCATCTGCCAATCGTCCCCTCTGCTTATTCAAACATACTGTTTGGGGGAGAAGCCTGGAAAAGTGGAGGTAGTGGTGTAGTAGACTCCCACTGTTCTGAGGCACAGGGACAAGTGTGTGTCCCCTGGTTCAAGTGGCCAGCGGAAGTGCACCAGCTTAGATTGTCTTTCCACCCAACAAGTCAAGCACAGGGAAATGGACAAAGGAACTTCCTGAAAGATCCCCAGATGCTACACCCACTGTGTAACTTGAGAGCAAGCATGAAGATGCTCACCGTAAAGATGACCTGATGTCCATGTGCATGAACCCAGAAGCAGGGACACAGCAGAGGGTGCCACTTCTCTGTCTGCTCTCCTCCCATGTTCTCTTCTTGGTCTCCAGCCTGAGAATACAGGAAAGGGCCTTTCTAGGTTCACCTTTCCACCCTAAGCTTTTGATGTTTGGAATTTAGACTGGGCTATGTTTATAGTAACCATGGTAACAGTCAGTAACCTTGAAGTATCAGGAAAGGGACTCTTCCCGGTTTACAAAGTTCACAAATCCATGTTTCAGCACAAGTGCCAAGCTCCACTGCCTATCCCCTTTTTCTCTAACTCATTCAAAATGCCCCAAAAAGGGACTGGAGCAGTGGCTCAGCTATATGGCACTTGCCTGGCATGCTCAAGGACCCAGGTTCAAACCCAAGCACCACATATACAACTAAGTGTTGGAGAAACAAAGGCCAGATGAAAAATCAATAAAATTGATTCTATCTTTCTTTCTCTCTTAAAAAAAAAAGTGCCCCAAACTTCCTTCTGCTTATTCCAGTAGCACAGGGATAGTTACATCTGCTGGTTTAATTCAATCAGGAACAAGATCTGGAGGATGGAACAGATGTTGGGGACATCACCAGCAGTGCTGCAAGGACTTGCTGAAGCATTTCAAGACCCCTGTGCCTCAAGGATAACGGGTCCTTGGCTCAGGTTGTGGTCCACTTTCTTGATTAATAACCTAGGTCATTGTGATATTCTCCTTTCAACTAACCAGCTCTTGAATGTGCCTGGAAGAGCAACTGGCTCACTATTTTTAATTTGATCACTGTGCTTAGAAATAAGACTTTATCTAAAACATCTACAGAAGAAAGGAGTCCTGCAGCTAGGCACTGAAATAGTCTATCTTCAAATAAAGTCCCTCCAAGAGAATGTGACGATAGGACGGTGGCCTAATGCCCCAAAGAAAAGATGCAGTGTCCATCTACATGAAAGCCCCCTGGTCTGCGAGAGACCCTCAGGGCAGGTCAGTGCTGGAGAGCAGCTAATCCAGGAGCCCCCAAATCAGCGAGCTGTGCTTACCTAGTTTTGTACACTAGGTCTCCGGAAAGGGGATGTGGAATTGTGGAATTAAGCTGACAGACCCAGAACTGCTGGCAGATTTTTGCAAAGTATGACCCTTATGCAACCCACCTCCCCACCTTGGAACCTACCACCCTTGGGCGCACTGACCCCTCTAGGTGTCACACTGCTGGTGAATACTCAGACCAGCCTGTCCTCAGCCTCTAATGCCATGTTCAAGTTATAAAGGGCTCTGAGCACAGGTTCCTCTTTGCCTTGGCACTTCCTCAGTCTGAACAGGTTCTTCCCCTTCCTCACCTTTTGCTGTTGATTCTTGAACGGACCCTGAGACCTGGACCAGACTGTGGTTCCTCTGGACAGCCTCCCACTTCCTGGGCCCACTGAGGTGGAGGCCTTCCTTGGGGCTCCCATGGCCCTGCTCTCCTGGCTCCCAAAGTCTCCCTGCTTGACTGTGTCCTCAACTAAGAGTTCCATACGAACGGGTCAGTGTCCCCCTGCACCTCCCTAGCACCTGTGGAATCTGACCCATGGTGAGCAATGGGTTAGGTGAATACATAGAGGAGTCAGAGGGCATCTTCAGAATCTAAAGATTCAACTCGTCCCCAGCCATGGCCGCAGTGCTGGAGAGGTGAGATAACATGGGCATTGCTGACAGCATCTGCCATACGGCACCCTCTGCTCCTTGGAGGGCATCAATCTGCTCGGTCCCTTTAACAGCTGCAAAAATCACGGGAAAGCAGACTGTGCCAGGATGCAAGGTCGGCAAAGGTCCTCTTGACCACGCATCAGGAGATGATCGTGGCTGGACCGCTGGTGTGACCCACAAAGAAGTTCAGAAATCACGGGAAGAAGAGTCACCTGGAAGGAGTGTCTGCAAACACATCCCCAGTTCCACTTTTAAGAACACACTCCTAAGACTGGGTGCCACGGTCCACTCTAATTATAGAACTTGCAGATAAATGCACTCTGCTGGTGGCTCAAGGTGAGTGGTTATTCTGCAACTTTTAAGGCTGACTGTGGGAGTCTGTGCAAAATCGGAGTATAATATTTGAGTGGAAATTAAAAACTTGAGGGGGTAAGTTCACCCTGAAACATCGACAAACCGTGCTCCCATCCACTCTCAGTTGCCTTAGGAAAAGGGTGCAGGAGGTTCTGGGCCGCCATATTATTGGCTCACTTGTAAGTGTTGGGTTTCATCAGTGCAGTGCAGTGTGAGAACACCCTCAGTGCCACTGTGACTGACGACACATCGCTAGGTCCCCTCCCAGGGTCCTTTCTGTGCAAGTGACCATGTAGCTACATACAGGTCTGCAGCTGCAAGAAGATCAGCACCTGGGAGAGAAAATCAAATCCCAATAAGGTTGGCCTTTTGTGAGAAGGGGACTTATCCTTTACGTAAAAAGGCAAGTAATTTAAGAGGGAGCCACCTGCTTCAACTCCCAGACTTCAGTTCTTTTCATTTGTCTATGACTAGAAACTTCTTTCTCATGTGTAGACTAGTGTTCCTTTACTCAATGTAGAGACTGAAAAAAAAAAAGAAGAAAAATACTAACTTTGACAATCAAGTTGGAGCACTCTCAAAAACTAACACTCCATTCCAAAATGAAAGCACTGTAGGCCCCTCTGCCTGACTGCCAAAGCAGCCTGCGGATAGCCAGGTCACATTCCCCATAGCTGCTCTCCAACTTCCAATCAACTTACTGCAAGTGAATTTTATATTTTCTTTTGGAATTGTGAAATACTTGAAGTTACTTACAAACCTAAGCACTCAGATTTAATAAGTCTTAAAATTTGGAAAATCAGTGTTAGGTCCTCCTGAGTTTTCTTAAAAGAAGTTAAATGTTAATGAGACCATTAAAATCTAACCCCTTCCTTCTCAGAGGTAATGCTCTTCACAGTTGAGATATACTGTTTCTGTGCGTGTTTTGTGATTTGCACACATTCGATTATATTTATTACACGGTGTGTGTGATTCTACATACCTGCATTACCATACAGTGTCCAGTTCGGTGCTCAGTGTTCCACCTAACACTACGTTTTGAGATTGTGTATACACATATCCATGTATACATGTGTTTCATCTTGCCCAACGAGGCTCCTCTGCATTGGTGCTATGGTTTGAAAATGGTTTATCCTCTCTGAAACTCATATTGAGATTTAATTGATATTATGTGGCATTAAAAGGTAGGACCAGGTGGGCCTGTAAGAGAACATGACTAGATTAATGGGTTAATGGCTTATCTTGAGAGTGGATCTGCTATAAAATCCAATGTTTCCAGGAAGGTCACTATCAGATTTTGGGCCCTCAACCTTGGATCAGAACCTAGAGCTAAGATGAACATTTTTTCTTTATAACATTCTCTAATTTTGGTATTATGTAACTATCAACAGAAAACAGATGAAAACCAATATATAGTGACGTCACTGGGCATAATGGTTAATTTTATGTGTCAACTTGGGAGATGTTTTGGGACAAGGGGGACACTTAAATTGGGAACTATTAGTAAAGCACATTGCCCTCATTATATGGTTGAGGCTTACCCAATCAGTGGGAGACCTGAATAAAACAAAATCCAGCTTCTCTGAGCAAGGGCTACTCCTGAGCTGACCTCCCTGGCACTGTCCATCCCCTCTCCTGGGCTCCAAACCAGCCACACTTCAGATGTGGACTAGCAGTCCTCGTAACTATAGGTACCACGTACTTATACCAAGCCCTTTTTTCCAAACACACCTCCTGTTGGTTGTTTCTTTGGAGGACCCTGGCTAAGACATCAAGTGTAGACAATCTTCCCCCAGGGTGGCTATGCTAATTGACACTCATCCCAGCAACCACAGATCTCTTCCCCACAGCCTAAAGATCTAAAGGTGGTGCAAGTCAATTGGATTTTTAAGAATCTGATGAGTATGAAATAGAAATGCCATTTTATTTTTATTTTTTAAGAGAGAGAGGGACAGTGAGAGAAAGAGAGAATCAATTTTATTTCATTTTTTCATGTGACCTTCATTGCTTCGATTCTTTGCTGTGTTCATGATGCTGGAGTTCGAACTCACATCCTTGTGCAGGCTAGGCAAGCGCCACAACCGCTAAACCACTGTTCCAGCCCCAGTTCTAAGTACTTGTAATTTTTAATTTTATGATATACCTCCTTTTTGACTCATAAATTATTATGAAGAATATCTCTTAATTTCCACCTCTGTGCAGATTTAACAGGTATCTTTCTGCTATTAATTTCTAGTTTTAATTCTAGACTTGATAAAATTCTTTGCGTGTTTTTATTTTTAAAAATTTTAAGTTTGCTTGTGGTCTAGAGAATGTTCTATCTTGACAGATGTTCCATGGGCACTTAAAGTATGCGTCCTATAGCCAGATGGAGTGAGCGTGTGCAAGGTGCTTACTCAGGTCTTTCATCTCGATAACTGGTTCTGTTATTTTAAGAGGGAGGAATAGTGACTGAAATCTGACTTGAAGCTTCATTCCTCCATGCTGTTCTGCAGTATTTGCTTCATCTGTCCTGAAGTTGTTTAGCACACACATTGATTACTGTTGAGTTGTCTTAGAGAAGTGATTCTTTTTTAATGTGCAATGCCCCTGTTTATTGCTGATAAAATTCCTTGTTCTGTAGTTTATGTTATACAAAATCAGTGTTAGCTACTCCAGCTTTCTTTTGATCAGTGCTTGCATAGTATATATTTTCCAATTTTATATACATATATATATGTAAATACATATATATGTGTTATATTATATAAAAACATTTATATGTATGTATGACCTTGCCATTACAGACTCTGACCTATTATTAATAACATGTTAAAAATTCTCAGTCAGATAGTGACCACATCTGTATCACATCTGAATTGGGTTTTGTTTATGATTTAATCTCTTGGACATTATTTCTTCTTTCTTTCTTTCTTTCTTTTAATTTTGCTGTGCCATTTTTTGTTGAAAGCTATAAGACTAGAGACCCTGAGTCAACAGTACTCTACACATTTTTCTTTTTGCTCAGGTTTTCTTCAGTAAATCTGCAGGCTTTGTAGACCATGTGGTTTCTACAATTCTACCGTTGCTGTAGGTGATATGTGGGAAATGGCGTGGCTGTGCCTTGACAACCTCACTAACAGAGGGTGGGCTCCATTTGCCTTGTAGGCCATACTTTGTTGACCCTTGGCCTTGTGAGGAGTAGAGCTGGGCTTGAGGTTTCTCGTTTCTACCAATAGCTTCAGAACACCTCAGGCTTCAAACTCTCCCAGCAATACCTTTAGCACGAAGACTGGGCTTCTAGAATTTTCTTCAACCTTCAACCTGAAGTCTCCCCCTGTCCATGACACAGTCTTCCTCCTGCACCCTTCCCCACACTGCTTTTAATGGATGTTCATGACCTGGTCTGGGGTGGATGGAGTTCTCTGTTCTGAGTTCTCTGCTCTGAGTGACCCTTGTTCTCAGCTTGCAGGTCTGGGCCTCTGGCTTTCCACAAGCGCTCCTGCCCTTTCTCCCACTGAAGCTCCGGACCTGACATATTTCCTGTTCTAGGTCCACTCTGTTTCCTTCTCCCAGTTACAGGACAGTTTTGTTGCTTTCTTGACCTCCCAGCAAATTAAGACTTTATTGTGCTGGGAAAGAGGGATGGATTCAGGTTGGGTTTCTGCCCCCTCCTGGATGAGTCTGCTGGTACTCTGTGGTCTTCCTCTGACATCTGACGGAACTTGTAATAAAAGTCTGCAAGAAGGTGCAACCTCCTTGCCCCTTATCTCTGACTCCTGGGGTAGCATAGGTTCCCACTACCTGCACTTGGCCTCCAGTTCCTCAACAATGCCTCAGAACAGCACTTACCAGGGTCCAGATGCAGCTGACCCAGATCAGAGTCACTGTGTTCTCTCCTCTTCCTAAGGACATTGATGTCTCCCCAGACCCGAGGTTATTTGACTGTTCTTTGACCTTGACTCTGATGTGTGCTACCGAATCAGGAACTTGATATGTCCATTCTTGTCTTGTTCTCATTGTGAGCAAGACTTTTCTCAGCTCTCCGCATCCCTGGGAAGAAAGCTGACCTCTTGAACTCTTAAAATTTTATATTTATACTTAGATCATTCATCCACCTAGAATTCTGTTGTTATTGTGTTAGAGATATAATTTGATTTTTTCCTCTCCATAGCTGTTTTATTTTTCCTTAGCACAATTCTCTTAAAATCCCTTTTGTCTTTTTCTTATAGTTTATAAAACTTACATTTATCATTTAATGATCTGAAACCTGCTTACTTTAAAACGTTGGGTGCTATTATTTTATAATGTTCAGTTTCCCTGGCACCAATGCTCCTAAGTGTACTTTCTGCAGGATTTTCATAGATGATTGTTCCATGTGTGGTTTTTAATTCTGAAGTGGTAATTGTTGGGTATGTGTCAGTGCCACCAAGCCTCAGTGGGTGAAATATCCTTCCATTTAATTTTAGCTTTTCATTTAATCCTTCCAGATGGCTCAGCGATATCACTGGCCTAGAACCAATTTTTATATTAATCCCTCTAATTCCATTTTCCCACACCTCATGTGTGGATAAATTTGGACTCGAGTCAGATGAGATTCTGGTCTGGAGTCTTAATTTCTCCTAGAGTGTGTCTTTTGTGAGGTGGGGCAGACCTGAGCCTCTTCCTGCTGGATGGGCATGATGTCCGTGTGGTGCTTTCTCTGGGTTTGCAGCCCTTTTCCCAGGGCTTTACCCACCTGCTCATTGGTTGCTCATTTAACAACCCAAGGGCAGCTGTGCAGCCAGCTTGGGACTGGACTGGTGCCCACTCTCCATCCCACTGCACTTCTGTGCCTGGTTGTCCATATTTCTTTCTTTCTTTTTCATTTTTTTTAAATTAAGATTTGAGTACTTTTACAATCATAAATGTGTATAAAGTAACAATATGCTATGTTTGCTTTCTTGGGCCATACACATGGTAGATTTTTTTCCATCTGTTCATCCTCAATCTGTGGATGTCATTGGTGAAAGGTGGGTCTCCTGAAAGTTGGATTTTGTTTGATTTTGTTTTTCAATCTAATCTGCTACTCTATGTCTTTTAATTGGTGTGTTGAGAACATTCACATTCAATATTAGATAGTTATGTGGTTGTGGTTCATAGTCATAATAATTTATTAGTGAGTTCTGTGTTTTAGATGTCTTTTGATAGCATGCACTTTTATGAATTTCCTCTGTGTGTGAGTGTGTGTGTGTGTGTGTGTGTGTGTTTTAAGAGAGAGGGACAGTGAGAGAGAGAGAGAGAGAGAGAGAGAAAATCAATTTTATTTAGTTTTTCAAGTGACTTTTGCTGCTCTGACACTTTGTTGTGTATGTGGTGCTGGGGTTTGAACTCTCGTCCTCATGCATGCCAGGCAAGCGCTGTTACTGCTGAGCCACTGCTCCAGCCCCTGTTTGTGGATTTTGAGGAATGTTTGCTTGCTCTTCTATCTGAGTTTATCTTTGAGGATTCTTTGTAATGCTGGTTTTCTGTTCATGAATGCTGCAAGTTCTATCTTATCATGAAATATTCTTATTTCCCCATCAAATTTGAAGCTGAGTTTTGCGGGATATAGTATTTTTGGCTGCATGTTATGGTCATTAAGAGACTGAAAGATCTCCCTTCATGGTCTTCTTGCTTCTAGAGTCTGAGCTGAAAAGTCAGGTGTGGTCCTTAGTGGTTTGCCTCTGAATGTGATTTGACATTTTTCTCTTGATGCTTTTAATATTTTTTCTTTGAAATCCCTGATATACATTTTGAATGTGATGTGTCTCAGTGAATTTCTCATTTAATCAGGCCTCTTGGGCACCCTGTATGCTTCCTGGATGAACATTTCAGACTCCATTTTGATATAGGAAAAATTTTCTTTGACTATTTCATCAAGAATGTTCTTTATACCTTTTGATAGTGTTTCTATTTCTTCCTGTATCCCAATTATTCTCAGATTGTTTCTTCTGATTTCATCCCAGACATTCTGAAAATTGTGCTCTTGTTCTGTGAGGTTTTTTTCTTTTGTCATCAGTGTGCTCAGGGTTACTCAGCCTATCTTCATTGTTGGCAGTTCTTTCTTCTGGAGCTGAGGTTCTGTTTTTATAGAGGTTAGTCTGTTCTTAGATTCTTCCATCATTGTTCTGATGTGATTGATTAAAAATTTTAGCTCCGTTACTTCCTTTTCCAGTATGTCTATTTCCTTGATAACAGTTTGTCATCTTTTTTTTTCATGCAAGAGCATTTTTTTATTAGAAGTATATAGAGATACAGTTGAGGGGGAAACATTATCAAAACATTAGTAATCAATGGATATAAACTTTGTTATCCAGGGGAACTGCCAAAACATGGATCACCACCTTGGGTTTTACCTGTTGCATTTTCCCCCGGAAGAACACATGCGTTAAATGGGTAGTTCATGGAGGAATGACATCGGCTTCTGGGATGGTTCCCCCATCTTCCCAATCTCCAGACTCCTATGAGTTCTTCATATACCCTCCCCTCTCCCCCTCCCCCTCCCTACACCTCTAAGTATCGTAGAGAGCCATCTCCCTATTACTCTGAAAGTCATTCAATTTGAGGTTTTGTTAGGTCAGCCATCAGCCCTACTGCTTCCCCATATATGCTAGCATCAACAGATGAGAGAAACCATTCGGCCCTTGAGTCTCTGAGCTTGGGAGACTTCACTAAGCATAATTCTATCCATCTCCATCCATTTGATTTCAAAAGCCATAATATCATCCTCTCTAATGGCCGAGTAGCATTCCATAGTATATATGAACCAAAGCTTTTGTATCCACTCGTCAAGTGAGGGGCATCTGGGTTGGTTCCATAATCTAGCTATAGTAAATAGAGCTGCTAAAAACATTGATGAAGCCACATCGCTATAATACGCTGATTCTAAGTCTTTTGGGAAAATTCCCAGGAGTGGGATAGCTGGGTCATAAGGTGGTTCCATCCTTAATTTTTTGAGGATTCTCCATACTGCTTTCCATAGTGGCTGAACCAGTTTGCAGTCCCACCAGCAGTGTAACAGTGTTCCTCTTTTCCCACAG
>PVKS010012288.1:0-54183 GCA_004027875.1 Aplodontia rufa
TTTTTTTTTGGAGGAGATGGTAAATGGGAGAGATTTCCTGATTTCTTCTTCTGCAGATTTGTTGCTGAAGTGAATGAATGCTAGTGACTTGCTAGAGTTGATCTTGTATCCAACTACTTTGCTAAAATCACCTATAAGATCTAGGAGTTTTCTGGCTGATGTTATTGGGTCTTCTAGGTATAGAATCATGTCATCAGCAAATAGAAATAACTTAACTTCCTTTTTTCCTATACAAATTCCTTTGATCTCCTTGTCTTGCCTGATAGCTCTGGCAAGGGTTTCAAGGACTATATTGAACAAAAGTGGGGAAAGCGGACAGCCTTGTCATGTTCCTGAATTCAGTGGAAATGCTTTCAGTCTTTCTCCATTGAGGATAATGTTGGTTATGGGTCTGTCGTAAGTGGATCTGACGTAGTTAAACTATCTTCCCTTGATCCCTATCTTTTCCAGAGTTTTGAGCATGAAGTGGTGTTGAATTTTATCAAATGCCATCTCTGTATCAATTGAGATGATTATATGATTTTTGTTTTTAATTGTGTTTATGTGGTCAATTACATTTATTGATTTGCGTATGTTGAACCAGCCTTGTTTTCCTGGAATGAAGCCCACTTGATCATGATGTATTATCTTTTTAATGTGCTTTTGTATCCAATTAGCTAAAATTTTATTAAGAATTTTTGCATCAATGTTCATCAGGGAAATTGGTCTGTAGTTTTCTTTTCTTGACATGTCTTTGTTGGGTTTTGGAATCAGTGTAATGTTTGCTTCATAAAAAGTGTTTGGGAGTGTTAAGAGCTTGTAGAGGATCAGTGTTAGTTCTTCTGTGAAGGCTTGGTAGAATTCTGCCATATATCCATCCAGACCTGGGGTTTTCTTTTTTGGTAGAGCGTTGATTGCTGCTTCAATATCGCTATCTGTGATAGGCTGGTTTAGATTTTCAATGTCCTCCTCTGTTAAGAGAGTATGTCATATATGTCCAAGAACCTGTCCATGTCTTCCAGGTTATCAAACTTGGCAAAGTATAAATTTTCAAAATAGTTTCTGATAATCTTCTGGATCTTGGATGACTCTGTGGTGATATCCCCATTTTCATCTTTGATTTTGTTGATTTGCTTTATTTTGTTCTTCCTTTTAGTGAGATTGGCAAGGAGTTTGTCGATTTTGTTGACTCTTTCAAAGAACCAACTCTTAGTTTTGCTAATAGCTTGTATTATTTTTTTTGTTCTCAATTTCATTGATTTCAGCTCTGATTTTGGTAATTTTCTGTCTTCTGTTAGCCTTGGGGTTGGATTGTTCCTCTTTTTGTAGGTGTTTGAGTTGAAGCATAAGGCTATTAACCTGCTCTCTTTCTAGATTTTTGATGTATGCACTCAGTGCTATAAATTTACCTCTTAAGAATGCCTTAATACTGTCCCAGAGATTTTGATATGTTGTTTCCTCATTCTCATTCAATTCCAAGAACTTCTTAATTTCTGCTCTCATTTCCTCTTTTACCCATCCTTTGTTTAAGAGGTAATCATTCAATTTCCAAGTATGTGTATAGTTTCTGTTGTTTCCATTGTTGTTGATGGCTAAGATCATAGCATTATGATCTGACAGAATACATGGGATTATATCCCCTTTTTTATGTTTGTTAAGATTATCTCAGTGAACTAGGATGTGGTCTATTTTAGAGAAGGATCCCTGAGCCACTGAGAAGAAGGTAAAATTCAGCTGTCTTAGGATGGAATATTCTGTAAATGTCTGTTAAGCCCAATTGATTAATAGTGTTGTTCAAATTGGAGATGTCTTTATTAACTTTTTGTTTTGATGATCTGTCTAGAGTTGATAGTGGTGTGTTGAAATCCCACAGAATTATTGGGCTGAAATCAATGAGGGGATTAACGTCCTTAAGTATTTTTTCCATATATTTGGGGGGATTGTAATTGGGGCATAAATGTTAATTATTGTTATATCTTCTTAACGGGCTGTCCCTTTTACTATGATAAAGTGACCCTCTTTGTCCTTTCTCACTAGTTTTACTTGGAAATTAATTTTATCAGAAATTAGAATTGCCATGCCAGCTTGCTTTTTTGGGCCACTAGCCTGGTAGACATCCTTTCACTTTCAGCCTGTGTCTATTTTTGAGTTTCAAATGTGTCTCTTGCAGGCAACATATTGTTGGATTTTGTTTTTTGATCCAATGGGCCAGTCTGAGTCTTTTTTTTTTAAAGAGAATAGGACAGTGAGAGAGAGAGAGGGAGAGACAGAGAGAATCTATTTTATTGAGTTTTTCAATGGCCTTCATTGCTCTGACACTTAGTTGGGTATGTGGTGCTGGGGTTCAAACCCGCATTCTCGCACCAGTCTGTGTCTCTTATTTGGGGCATTGAGACCATTCACATTCAAAGTTAGAATATATATGGGAGGCTGAGTCTCAGAATTTGTAACAATTACAGAGTTTTGAGTCATCTTGGTAGTTAATTTGTGTATAATATGATTATTGACTCACCCTTGTTTAAGGATTTAGGATATCATTGGCATTTTATTCTGAATGGAGAACATCCTTGAGAATATTCTGTAGTGCAGGATTTGTGTTCATGTATTTTGCTAGCTTGAGTTTATCTTTGAAGTATTTAATTTCCCCATCACATTTGAAGCTGAGTTTTGCAGGGTATATTATCTTTGGGTGGAAGTTGTTATTTTTCAACACTTGAAAGATATTGTTCCAAGCTCTTCTGGCCTTCATTGTTTGCTCTGAAAAATCCATAGTGATCTGAATTGTTTTGCCTCTGAATGTGATTTGGGGCTTTTCTCCAGCTGCTTTTAGAATTCTCTCTTTAATTTTTCTGTTATTCATTTTGTATATGATATGTCTTGGGGAGCTCCTCATTTGATTAGGCCTGTTTGGTGTTCTGTAAGCATCTTGGATGTGATATTCAGGATCAGTTGTAAGATGACGGAAGTTCTCGTTTATGATTTCGCTTAAAAGGTTCTTAATGCCTCTTGTTTGCTGTTTGGAGTTTTCCTCCAGGCCTCTGATTCTCAAAATATTACACCTCATCTTGTCAAATATTATTTAGAAGTTCTGATTATGTAATATAAGTTGCTTATCTTGTTTATCTTCTTTGTATTCAATATTGTTTAGTCGATCTTCATTTTCCAATGTTCGTTCTTCAAGAGCTGAAGTTCTATTTTCAGTGGAGTATACTCTGGAATTGGTATCTTCCAGTGAAGATTTGATTTGGTTAACCGTGTTTTTCAATCCTGATAGCTCTGCTACATCTCTTTTCAGAATGTCTATTTCTTTGTATAGCTGATCTTTCATCTCATGGAATTGCTCCATTATTTCCTTATAAAAGTTGTCTGTCATCTGTTGAAATTTTTCTCTGATCTCTTTCCTTATTTCTCCTCTCAACTCTTTGATTGAATTACTAATCGTAATACTGATACAGTATCTTTCTTTTTTTTTCATCTAGGGCCCTGGCTATGGGATCCTTGGGTAGAGAGATGTGGGGTTGAGGGGGTAAGTTTTTTCCCCTTTTCCTCATTTTCAAAATCAGAGAGCATGTCTTGTACTTCAAGCTTATTACTTTTGGTGGAGTAATTGAAGCTTTTTATGGCTTTGCTTCATTGTGATGTGGAGCTATTTGGTCAAGACAGACCTAAAAATGCCAGAACTGTCTGCGAGAACTTGAGAGCCTATAGGTGCAGGTACTAGTATGTTTCAATTAAAGCAAATGTGCTGATGACTAGCACCAATAGTAGCAGTTTTCTTTGAGAGGGCTCTCACAATATATTATGATAGCAAGCAAGTACCCATTTTGAAGAATGTCTGTTTATTCAGAGAACAGGGTCTCGTGGGAATCCGCATGCACTCCTGCAGCATGAGGTGATTCTCAGGAGCATCTCTGAGTCACTGTTGGTGGGGTGGTTGCCATCTTGGGATCCTGAACACACCTTTTAATAAGATTAATTCTAATCAACATTGGAACCATCCTAATATGGAGATGCAGATCTTTAACTCAGGTGAGGCTAAGGCTGTCCTCTTGACAAATCTTAAAGTATTTCATTTTTTAAAAAGTATAAATCTACAAATTTGGGGGGATATTTTTTCCTGAATCCAACTGAATAACAGTTAAAATATTAAAACATTACATCTGAAAGATGAATTCAACAGAGAGGCTTAAATAGTTCTTAACTTCCTTTTTTGGAAAAAGTGACAAAAAGTTTTCATGTTCCTCACTGTCAGCTTTTAAACACATCAGACTCTCCATTTAACCTTCCAAAAACACAATGAAATTCCCATCCCTGTGTAAAGAATAATACAAAATTTTATATGTAACTTATTAATAATATGTTATCATCATCTAGTTATAAAATATTACATGACATAAATAATATCAACCAAATTTTTCATTTCTACGTAAAGCTGAAGTAGACTATTGCTTCAGACAATTTTAATTTGAAGAACAATGAACTCGGTAAAGTGCTCTGCCAAGCTCTACATTTTAAAAGGTTTGGGTGCTTGAAGATAATGAATATATCTTATATACAAAGAAGCCAGTAAGGGTTAGTGTCACAATTACATAAATGTCCTTACATTAACTAAATTTAACTTTTAAAGTAAAATTTAGAATTCAGTAACAAAGATCACAGTTGTGCATGCACTCTCAGTACTGCAAAAATCAAAAGATAGCCTTAAATCTCTTACACATTTAAGAAACAGTTAATGATCAGAAGTAGACTTAGTCAAAGTAACAAATAAAAGCCAGGTCTTCAAATGATAGTTTGGCCTTTTTATGTCAGATACAATGTATGAAAGAGAGCACTTAATGGTTTCATTGCTGGTAAATCTACATACACTTTTGTTTTACAAACTTTTACATAACACTTAACTAAGGCCCAAATAAACATAGTTCTTGATGTATAGAAACCTCTAGTTACATACATTTAGGGTGCAAACTATATTGTAATAATCTAAAATAAAAGGTGTGTACTTAACCAGTTATTAAGTAACCATTTAAGGACTTCAACACAGGTACAAACCCTAATTCCTTTAAGATTCAGTTTCCCTACATAATAAAACCTAAAAGACATAAGAAAATTATCTAATTGATGAGGGCAGATCAATGTTTCAGACTTTGCTTCATATCGGCACATTAAAATGAGAATATCTCTTCTAATTACACTCAATTTAATCACACACACAAATTTTTAGAGAATTGCCTTCCACAAGCCTTCTGCAACTTAGACATGCTATGTCTTGTTTACATCCTTTATTTCATCCCCTTCCATCTTGAACTTTAGCACAAGAATATTACTTTACCATACCAAATATTTTCTTATCCAGAAACATTATTACTTTTACCTTGTTTTTCCATTTAAAATATATTTACATATCTCTTTCTTATATCTCTTTCCTAGTTTCTTAAATTTATGTTCTGAAACAATTCTTATCAATGCTATCTGTGCATTTAATTTACACAACAAATTTAATCCCAGGAGAGGGTTGGACAATTTGGTGTACATAAAAATGTGCCTTAATTGTTTTTCTCCCAGATTGCATTCAAGGATTTGAAGCACAGGATATTTTTGAGCCTCACTTGTATCACTTACTATCATCACAATGTCATCAACTTTAAGTGAGTTCCTCACTGTCAATCGTATCCACAGTCTCCTTTTCAGCCTTTCCTTACACTAGGCATATTTATATTCAATGGAGCAGGCCCTTTCTATCCTTTTCTTTAGGCTTCCTTGAAGATCCCTCTGGATAGGCTACCAACAAAACATGGGTTGGCTTTAGTTCCTATTTTTTTTTTCTTTTCTGGGAGCAGTTATTTATCCTGCCAGTCTCCTCATGCATTTACTTTGATGGGATGCTGTAATAGCAAGAGCTACTCTGCTCCAGTGATGGATATACCCTGGCCAAATGGGGTGTCCTATCAGATCTTAAAAGGGGAGACCATTCCTGTCCCCAGGTCATAAACTAATAGTGCTGCAACCTACTGCCATGTCCTTTGTGGCCAGCAGCCTCTACCCACCATGGGCAAAAGGGGCTGGAAGGCAGAGCAGAGACCAGGTCCTCTTTGCCTGTTTTTATACAGCCCAGGCAGCTTTCCATGGATTTTTTTCTTTATTATTCAGCCCCAGGGTAGTTCCCTGAGTCACAGCAAGACAATCTGTGGCTGCCTGGGGCCAGGCTGAGAAACAGTGCTGGGACTGCTAGCACTAGGTTGAAAGGATATAAATCTTTTTTTAACTCTTTCTTCTGGTAGCCTATTATCCTTGCACACCAGAGGCAGGGCCTTTTTGCATCTTTAGTTTCTGACAGTTCAGACTCTTTGTCATGCAACTGCATAAATACCTGTACACACATAATCTCTTCAATATACTTTACCTCTGACAGACTAACTCCAACTGCAAGATTGCATAATAATCCAAAAATCCATTCAAAGGCAAGATCATTAGAGTAAAACATCATTTTATTCTTAGGCTTATACCTGTAGGTGTCCCTTTCAGGCAAGATCTTTCCCAAGAGACTACTCACAGGATCAATACAGCATTGCCCATGTCTTAAAGGACCAGTAACAGATCTTAGATAGGCTTATACCGATCTAAGATAAGAAGATAGGTGGCCCTTTCCTCCACTTTACCTCTGACAAATCAACTCCAACTTCAAGATTTATACAAAAAACAAACACAGAAATAGACAATCATAGCGGATCCCCAAAACTGTAACCAACAGATAGGAATCTTTAAAACAGACTAACCAAGATCTCTCCCCAGAGACTACATGCAGCATCAAAACAGCATTACCCATGTCTTAAAATAGACAGAAACAGATATAAGCAAAAACATAGACATACAACAGAAAGGAATTCCCAAACCCAAGGCCAACAGGTGGATGAGAAACTAGAACAGACCAGAAGGTATTAAATATCTCTAGTTCTAAAGTCCCATTTCACTGTGAATCCTACACCAGTGGTCCCACAGATGTCACTACAAAAAGGAACTAGATGTTTCCAAGAAGACAAATCTGCATGCACACTGGGGGACTTCCCGAATGACCAAGGGTATCACAATTTACCGTGTTCAGTTTCCTTTTTCTCAAAGTGGACCTTAATGGAGCAATCTGTACTGTTCAGGGAGAGAAGACGGGAGTTTCTGGAAGCAAAAGCTGATTCAGCAGCTTCTGGGACAGTCTCACAGTCCCTCAGTCCCTCCCGTTACTCACAGGAAGAGCTCCTCTGTTTTAATCTGAGGCAAATTCACCCATCTCCTAACTCTCAAGCAGTAGGTTCTCAATAAGTTCCCCTGCTGCCTCGCTTCCTTAACATGGAAGCGACATTGCTTGGACTGCCAGACCTGCCCAAGAAACCTCAGCAGGTGTGCTCTCAGGTCTCAATAGGGTCACCAATTTATTACCAAAAGCTCAGTCCTTGTCCTTGCTGCCAATCCAACTGAGGACACAGTTTTGAGAAAAAGGGAAAAAAATAAATTTTTTGCTTTGCTATTAAAATAGAAACACATGGGACTCCTGCCCCAGAGGTTGTGATTCCACCCATCATGGGGGCAAAGGGTATTTCAAGAGGTGATTCAAAGGCTACATTCAATGTGTTCCTGTGGTGGGAGTGTGTCAAGGATAGATAACTCTATCAAGGATAGGGAAGAAAGGCAATCCTATTTCCCCAAGATTAGGGAGGGGGAGAGAAAAGAGGAAGAGAAAGAAACATGTCTCTTTTAAAAATAAGTTGCAGTGCCAGAGCAGCAAGGGCTACATTCAGAGCATAAAGTGAATCACTGTTACAGGTTGACTTGGGAGTCTTTCTTACAGAAGCCTGAAACTTGACAGAGTCACCAATACCATATCATACCAGGTAAGTCATATTCATGGCCGTGGCCTGAAAGAAGGTCGATAAGTTTCTGCTGCTCTGGTTCCCAGAGCTGTCCTGGTGCCTCTTCATGCTCTCTTTGTATCCAGCTCTGTTCTGATTAGTTTGATACTCCAGGATGCTTTCCATAACATCTCTTATTTACATTAAGCCAAACAGAGTTGATTTTTATTGATTACAATGAAAAAAAAAACAATCTTTTTGCCGGGGAGATAAGCAATTCCCCAGTAGGGAATTTGCAGGAGTATTAAATAAGGGAAGTATGCTGTAAGGGAAGATAAATTTTGTATACTTCACAGTTTTGATAAAGTCTGGTAATGCTTCAGCCTCTGGTATAATCACTGAGATTTATGATAGAAAAAAAAGTAAGAGTTTTCAATCCTATCATTCTGTACTTGTTCATCATTATTTACTTTTGTTGTTGTTCTTGGTTTTTTTGAAAAAATAAAGAAAATAGCAACAAATAATCTCAGAAGAGTGAATGTGTTCATTTGCTAATTTGGAAGTAACCATTGGAAAACTGTTATCAAGCTGCAATTTGTGTTTACAAAGTACTTTCAGATATATAATTACATTAAATTCTCATGGACTAGTTACAAAGCAAACATTTTTGGTAAGGGGAAATCACAAGGAATAGTTGCTCATTACATAAATCAGTATATATATATATATATATATATATATATATATATATATATATATATGTATCAGTATGTATATATGTTTATTCTGTTCCTCTAGAGAATCCTTCTACAGAAATCAAAGAATAAAATTTCTAAAATTGAATTGAAAACACTAAAAGAAATAAAATTCCAGTTATGTAATAGTCAGAAAAGTAGGTAGAAGGTAAATATTTCTTTTTTAAATAACTAAATTGGCCCCAGGTATCTATCTACTCCCTCCATCCCTTCAGCTCTCTTCCCACTGAAATAAATCCAAAAATAAAAATATATGGGAAACAGTGAAGGTGCATCAGAAAGCAAGAAATTTATACCATTTTCTCATTGAAACATGAGTATTGTCAAATTAAAAACAAAAGGCTAAAATAGCAAAAAAATAAAGGCAAATGATAAGTTTATGGTCCTGTTTCTCATAACTGTTTTTGATGGAACCCCCATACAAAAAATTCAATGTGGAGAGTTAGGCACTGAAGGAGAGGAAAAACTGGGGATATCCTCATAGAATCTCTTCTAACTTCATAGGTTTCCCAAGATTCACACAATCAATGTACCCTGCTGACAACTCTGAGACTGTTTAGTTTATTTGTTTATTTTACTGAGGATTGGGCCCAGAGGGGCTTATCCACTAAGACTCATCCCTAGTCCTTTATTGTTTTTATTTTGAGAAAGGATTTCTCTAAGTTGCTGAGGTTGTTTTTGAACTTGTGATACCCCTTCCTCAGTCTTTGGAGCCACTGGGATTACAAACATGCACCATCACACCTGGTCAACTCCAAGTTTTCTACCAGCATGATGTTCCCTGCAGCATTAGCTGTCAACATCATCTGGAAGTAATTAAGAGTCAGTAAACTTTCATTAGGGGAAAAAATCCCAATTTAAGGAACAAAAACAGCCATACTAAATAATACTTGGGTACTCATGGCTTTGGTTTCTCAACACTCTGACTGGTGAGTGGTCGGTGCTGGGGATCAGAAAGCACACCAACTGTCCCCCTCTCCTGCTTTCAGAAGGCACCTGAAATCCCTCAGCAACTCTATCAAACACCCTGTGAAACCTGTACTGATGGAGATACTGAAAGGGGAAGGCTGTCTCCATGAACTTGACAAAGCATTGAGTTGTCTTTCTAAAATGTCACAAACATTCATAATACTGGTAGTGCAATTTTTGCTTTGTCCAACACTAGGAGAGACAACGTTATGTCCAGCAAGGACCGCTGCAGTCACAAGCATGCTTTGGTTCACTTGAGCTCCCATTAATATCCCTTGGCAACTTACTCAGGTGTGTCTCTACATAGTTGACCCAGTGAAGATCTGTTGTTGAAGATCTGCTACTTAAGTCAATTTGACCCAAAAGTGTATTAATTCAATATTCAACAAGTATTTGTTTGCTTGTTTGTTTTTGCTGAAAAAGATTTATCAGGCAATATGCCTTATTTTGAGACTGTTACAAACAAAAATAGAATGGACTGTGAGAGAGATTAATACAATTATTTGATCACAAAATTCTGTTTTTTCGAAGTATGATATCTCCATTCTATTGAAGAGGAGAGTTCCTGCTTAAGAGGACCAGGTCTGGAAAGGTGGATGCTGACATCCAAAGATGGGCTATATGCAACTAACGGAGCCACCTCTCTGTAGTCTCTAAGACTCATTGCTGGACTGTAGAGCTCATAGTCAGCATTTGTACTGAAACTTGGAAGATTAAAAGCCTGTCTAGGAAAAAGAAATAAGGAAGGAACATTCCAAGTCAAGGGAACAGAAGTATAGTTTTGCCATTTTCTAACATGCTTTCTAGATACAAACAAATGAACAAAGTTGGGGGTGGGAGACACTTAGCTCCCATCAGACGAAAAAAAAATTCTTCCCATATTGCTTGTAAACTGATTCCAAGAGTCCTCCAAACTGCCAAACTGTGCACTTAAACTGCCTCCCTGGGGGAAGGCCAAGGTCAGGACTCCCTGGGCCATATGATTTGTGCTTTTATGTAAGATGTTTTGACTCTGCCACACAGAGATCCCAGGGGAGATTGTGCTCTTGGTCAGCTTGGGAGACCCAGAAAACCACATAAAGATCCATAGCTACTCTCCTTCACCCAGGACAGAATTCTCACAGAAGGAAAGGAATTATCTCAGCCCTACTTTCAGCAGCAATCTCATCTATTAGTCACAAGCTTCAGCTTTAAATTCTGTTTTTTTTTTTCAGATTTTTGTTTTTTTGGGTTTTTCTGTTTTGTTTTGTTTTTTGGCCAGGGAGTCAGATATGTAGTCAGATATGTATCCTGTAGTGTTATATAAAGAGGCCTAAAAGCCAGGATGAAATGAATCTTAGTAAAGGACTGTTTTTGAAAGCTGTTTTAATCCTGATTCATTTTACTACTTCCTTTCATGGTATGATGCATGAAGCTAGGAACTGAGAATGACTTCTTATTGGGGAAGGTTGTCCTTTTGTACTCAATATAGATTGCATCTTTTTTCATATATAATCACTTCAAAAGAAAAATCCTGCAACTGAGCTATTTATATAATCAATGCTACAAGAGACTCAATTTTACTATGTAGAGCTAAGTGGGAATCTTAAACACCTTGATGACAGTCAACTTTCTTTTACTTAAGGTTAGGTGTAGGAAAAATAGACATTTTCTTGCCAGTATCATGTTGAGAAGGGAGGGCTACTTACAGAGATCTGGTTTTAAAAAAAGGAAAACATTAATTGCCTAGCAAAGCAGTATAGCTTGAGGCATCATAGAAAGGCGCATTTGAAAATACACAGGATGACTGTGTTGGCAAACAGTGCCCAGTTAAATAGCATTTCCCTCTTCAGAAAGCATGTCTATGTCTATACTTAAATCTGCTTATCACTCAAAGTAGGGGGATCAGGGCATAGACTCCATTTAAACAAGATGAACTAATGGGAATCTTGGAACCTAGATGGAAAGACTTTTTTATTACTAGTTAGTGGTAGTTTTTCTTTAACATATACCTAAAATTTGACAATTGATAAAGCAACAAAGAGGGTAAATTTGGCCTTAGAAAGACCTGGATTTGAATTCTGACTGTGTCCATTAATAGCTACATGACCTTGGGCAATTATATAAATCTTCTCTTAATTTTAACATATTCAATACCAGGAGTCAAGATACAGACAGTATAGTTGGACATACTTCTCTCTGCTAAGTGCAATTTTGAGCCCTGTAATAGATGAATAGAAAAGCAAAGGAGAACTCTGAAGAATAGTTAAGGAGAAAATGAGCTGAAGGCATCCAGCCCACACACCTTGTATCCCACTCAACAACAGAAGGAGTCCAAAGTTTTGTATTTCATGACCTCCCCTAACCTACCTCCAGAAGGCAGCTCCTGATATTAACCATGAGTACCCTCTAAAAGAAATGTGAAGCTGCCAAAATCAAAATGGACTTGCTTATGTCAACCTAAACACAGCTAAGTAAATAAATCAAGGAGATTCTGAAGAAAATGTTCTGAGGCATAATTGCCTAATATTAACAATCACAAAAGACTCACTCAGAATCACAGTCCAGAAGCCATGGCAACTTTATACAAAAAGAACATCTATAAGGACATCTGACCAACAATTAACTATCTGTTCAACATTGGGAAATTGTCATTATGGTTAATATTCATTGTGATCAACATTATTATTACAAATGATCTTCATTTTTGGCTTTTAAAATTTCCCCTCTCCTTCACTTCTTTGATCACACCTATCATTTACTATGTTAAGTGCATTCCCAACACTGTGCTCTGCAGTTCCTTTTGTGATGCATTGCTACACCAAATGAATATAATAACTCTTCTTTTTTCAGTTCTTTGTAAATTTTGGATATTAGACCCCTATCGGAGAAATCACAGACCATGATTATCTCCCATTCTGTAGGTTCTTTCTTAACAATTTTGACCAATTCCTTGGGTAAGCAAAAACTTTTTAATTTAATGGCATCCCACTCATTAATTCTTGACTTTGATTCTTTCCTTTTGGGAGTCTTTTTGAGGAAGACCTTGCTAACTCGCATATGCATCCAACTCATTAATTCCTGACTTTATTTCTTTCCCTTTGGGAGTTTGTTGAGGAAGATGTTGCTATTCCCATATGCTGGAGTGTTGGCCCTAATTTTTCTTCTAGCAGGTGTATGGTAGCTGGTTTAATTCATGACACCTTAATCCATTTGGATTTGATCTTTGTGCAAGGTGAGAGAGAAGTATCTAATTTCAACTTCCTGCAAATGACTGTCCAGTTTGTCCAGCATCATTTATTGAATAGGCTGTCTCTCCTCCATGTTATATTTTGACTCTCTTTGTCAAATATCGGATGTTTAAAGATTTGTGGGTTTCTCTCAGAGTCTTATTCCATTGGTCTTCATTCCTATTTTGATACCAGTACCATGCTGTTTTTAATACTACAGCTCTTTAATATAATTTTAGATCTGGTACTGAGAAACCACCTATTTTGTCTTTCTTGCTTAGTAATGTTTTGGCTATTCTGGGTTTCTTATTGTTTCAGATTAATTTGAGAATTGCTTTTTTTCTATATCTATAAAGAATGGCATTAGTATCTTGGTGGAGATTGCATTGAATCTGTATAGCATTTTTGAAAGAATGGCCATTTTAATTATATTAATTCTACATAACCTAGAACATGGATCATCTTGCCATCTTTTCAGGTCTTCTTTAATTTATTTCTTCACTGTTCAATTATTTTCATCATACAGCTCTTTTATTTTCCTTATTAGATTAATTCCTAAGTGTTCTATTTTTTGTGAGAATTTTGTGAATGGGACTGATTTCCTAATTTCTTCTTCTGCCCTATTATTTTTCGCATATAGGAAAGCTATTGATTCACGGGTGTTGATCTTGTAGCCTACAACTTTACTAAATCTGTTTATAAACTCAGGCAGTTTTCTAGGGGGTTTTATTTTGTGTGTCTTTCAGATATAGGATCGTGGCATCAGCAAAAAGGGATAGTTTGACTTCTTCTCTTTCTATTCTTATCACTTAGATTTCTGCTCATGTGTGATTGCTCTGGCTAGGATCTCTAGGACTATATTAAATAAAAGTGGTGAGAGCAGGAAGCGTTGTCTTATTCCTGAGTTTAGTGGAAATGCTTTCAGCTTTTCTCTATTTAGTATAATACTAGCTGTGGGTTTGTCTTATGTGGCTATTACATAGTTAAGATACATTCCTTTGATCCCTATTTTATTCAGAGTTTTGATCACAAATGGGTGCCAGATTTTCTCAAAGACCTTTTCTGCATCAATTGAGATGATCACATGGTTTTTGTCTCTAATTTTGTTTAAGTGATGAATCACATTTATTGATTTCATATGTTGAACCAGCCTTACATCCCTGGAATGAAGTCCAGTTGATAGTGGTGAATTATCTTCTTAATATGTTTGTGTTTTTTGAATGTGGTTTGCTAGAGCTTTATGAAGGATTTTTGTGTCTATGTTCATCAGGGATATTGGTCTGTCATTTCCTTTTTCTGATGCATCTTTTTTGGGTTTTGCCTCATAAAAAGCATTTGGGGCTCAGGAGATGCCAAACAGCAGGAGGGCTTCATGTGGAATCTCTCCATGAAGCAGGACGCCAAGGGAAGGAGAAGTGCCTTTCTGTGAGTTGGGTGAATGAAAAAATTTCACTGAGATTCATTGGTATACAAAAATGAAAAATAGAGACTCAGAGGCTTGGATACAATAAGCAAGGAAGAGAAATCACTTAGGGGCTAAACAGCTCCAGCTGCAAGGATAACCACCATGTGGCTCCACTGCTGGGTCAGCACAGAGGGAGGGAAGAACACTCACAAATACAAAAAAGACAAAGTGGCATGGTGAATCATGCTATTAGCTGGGCTTGCCCTCAGTGGCTGCATTAGTGCACATACCTTAAACATGCCTCCAAACTGTCCACAAAGAGCTGGGGAGATCGCCATCTTGAGAAGGAGGGAGGTCCAGGAAGCTGTTCCAGGAGCCACAAGTTTGGGTCAGAGAATGCCCCAGGTATGGCACCATTGGCTGCTGATCACCCCAGGAGCCCCATGATCTCAGTAGAAAACAGAACTTCAGTTCTAGGAAAAAAAAAAAAAAAAAAAAAAGAACATCAGACAATGAAGCCAGGCTGAGTAATCTTGAACACATGGAGTATGGGATGAAATCAGAAGAAATAACATGATAGTGATTGGGATAGGGGAGAACATTGAGCAACCAATAAACAGCATAAAGAACCTTCTCAATGAGATAATCAAAGAAAATTTCGTTCATAACATAATAGATCCAGAAATTCATACTCAAGAGGCCTATAGGACCCAAAATGGAATAAGAAACTCACCAAAACCCATCATATTCCAAATGAATAATAAAACAAAGAAAGAATACTGAAAGTGGTAAGAGAAAAAGACTAAATCACATTCAAAGACAAACCAATAAGGTTTCCTGTGAATTTCTCAACTCAGACCATAAAAGCAAGGAGAGCATTTCAATATTAAATATTGAAAGATAATAATTGCCAACCCAAAATAATATACACATAAAAATTCAGCTTCAAATTTGATGGGGAAATAAAAAGTTTCAAAGATAAGAATAAACTCTCAGCATACATTAATTCAAAACCAATTCTACAGAGAATACTGAAAGACAAACTTTGAAGAGAGGAACAAGCTATCAACTCCCAAAGACCACAAGCAGAGGAAAGTCAATAAAAACATAACTCACTAAAATATATCCAAGATGGCACAAAATATAGCAAAGGTCACAATACCAGAGAAACACAATTACATATCTATTCTAATACTGAAGGTGAATGGATTCAATGCCCCAATCAAAAGATACAGATTAGCATATTGTATCAAAAAATGAAATACAACAATATGCTGCTTACTGGAGACACACCTCTCATCCAAAAATAGACACAGATTGAAGATGAAAGGTTGGCAAAACAAACAAACAAACAAAACAAAACTCAGGCATAAGACCGAAGAAAACAAGCCAGTGTTGCAATACTTATATCCGACAAAGTAAATTTTAATAAAAAATGAGTTAAAAGATATAAAGAAAAAGGACATTACATCTTAGCAAAAGGAATACTTCATCAAGAAGACATAACAGGGGCTGGAGTGGTGGCTTAGTGGTTATGGTGCTTGCCCAGCATGTGCAAGTACACAGGTTCAAACCCCAGAACCCACATACACAACTAAGTGTGAGAGCAATGAAAGCCATATGAAAAACTCAATAAAAATTGATTTTCTGTCTCTGTCACTGTCCTTCTCGCTTAAAAAAATGAAGTCATAATAATAATTGATTTATTCCCCTAACAGAACCTTTACAAATATGTGGGAAAAGTAATTAAGGACATTAAACCACTTATTGACCTCAACACAATAATACTGGGAGACTTTAATACACCATTATCAACAATAGACAGATTATCAAAACAAAAATATCAATAAAGATATCTCTAACCCAAACAACTCTGTCAATCAATTGGACTTTACAGACACATACAGGATATTCCATCCCAAACTGGCTGAGTTTACCTTCATCTCAGCAGCATCTCAGCATCTCGGATCCTTCTCCAAAATACATCATATCCTAGTTCACCAAGGAAATCTTACCAAATACAAAAAAATTTTATATAATCCTATTTTTCCAATCAGACGACAACAGTATGATCCTAGCAATTAAAAGCAAGAAAACCAATAGAAAATACATGAATTAATGAAGATTGAATAATACCCTCTTAAATGAGGAAAGGATCAAAGAGGAAATGAGAACAGAAATCAAGAAATTCTTGGAAATGAATAAGAATGATGACACAACATATCAAAATCTCTGGGACAATATGAAAGCATTCTTAATTTTTTTAAAGAGAGAGATGGACAGTAAAAAAGAGAGAAAGAGAGAATGAACTTTTAGTTTTTCACATGACCTTTGCTGCTCCAACACTTTGCTTTGTACATGGTTCTGGGGTTCAAACCCACATCCTTGTGCATGCCAAGCAAGTTCCATAACCACTGACCCACCACTCCAGCTCATGAAAGCAATGTTAAGAGGTAAATTACAGCACTGAGTGCTTTCATCAAAACTCAGGAAAGAGCCCAAATAAATAAACTTACACTCCACCTCAAATCCCTACAAAAAGAGAAACAATCCATTCCCAAATCCAATAGAAGCCAATAAATAACCAAGATCAGAGCCAAAATCAATGTAATTGAGAACCAAAAACAATACAAAGAATCAATGAAACAAAGAGCTGATTCTTCACAAAAATAAACAAAATTGACCCTAACCAACTTCATCAAAATAAAGAATGAAGTGAACCAAACCAACAATATCAGAAACGCAAATGGAGATATCACCACTGACTCATCCAAAATCCAGAGGATTATCAGAATTTATTGTGAAAAACAATACTCTGAGAGTGGAAGATGGCAACAGTGGCGGCTGTGGCAAACGCCCAGTAGTGCTGAATGAGAAATCTCTCTGTGGATGTAGGACACCAACGGTAAGAAAAGTGCTATACTATGTGGTAGGTGATTTTCTCCCCTAATTTATTAATATCAAAGGAAAGAAGCTTCATAACAGGGAGTCTGAGCCATAAGCAAGTTGATAGTTATGCACCTCAGCCAGCTACCAAGCCTACAAGCGGGAAAATTAGCCCAGAGGGGAGGACGCTGCACATAATTAACTTAACTCACCCACAGTAGTGGGGAGCACTCAGCAGAACCTGGGTGTGGAAACCCTGTACACTTAGTTTACACCAGCTGCGGCACTGGCCCTGGGGATGTTTTAATACACAGAGACCCTAAATCCGATCATGTGAAGAAGTGAGTAAGCACTGCCATCTTGATTCCTCCTGGAGGGCAGTAAGGGACAATCCTTCATCAAAAATGAAACCAAAACATCAGCTACAGCACAGGTAAGGGTCCTCAATCCAGAGAAGCAGAGGAGCAGATCCAAATACTCAGTGTCTCAATTGTCTGCTCTGGGTGCTGTGTGGGCCTGACAGACCCTCCCTTCTGGTCTTGCCACCCGCATTTGGAGGCTTCCTGCCCACCCCCCTACATGCCCAAAATGTGGGAGGTGTCTGTGATCATGACTCTGTTCAATCAGTCAGGGTAGTCTCTGGCTGCAGGTAAAACAGACACTGCCTGAAACTCTCAGATAAGGCAGTGACTAGCCTCAGTCTCAGGGACCTATGAACAAAAAGAGCAGCCTGGTTTCAGTGCCTTCCCCCACATTCAGACCCTGATTTCTGTGTACAGACAAGATCCCATAGGTCCTGCGTCCATGCCCCCTAGTGGTTACATTTGAGACCTTGACAAACACTGGTCTAGCTGGGCTGGTGTCTCCTTCATACCTACCTTCCCTCGCTGGAATTGTGAATGCCTCACACATGGTCTCTTGGGGCCACAGAAGACAAAAAGACACCCAAGAGTATGGCAATAGTGATCCTGGGGAAGCTCAGTCCAGGTTGGCCACTCTCCTTGGAAAGGTAAGAGTCCCATACAGTTGCACCAGGATCAACAAGATACCCAGTGGCTCCTGAGTCCCCAGCTGAGGAGGGACAGGAGCTTGAGTAGGCAGACACTAATCTGCCCCAGAGTGCAACTCAGGTAGCCCTGAAGTCTGTTCTCATGGGAACCAGGAAAGGGCATGTTTGCAACCCCACTACAGAAGAAATATACTGGGAGGCCTCCTGGTAATCTCACTCTCAGCTGAGATCACCAAATCACATTCCCTCCAACAAACTCAACTGGGAAGTATCACCATCTAGAAATCAGCTATGAACACATTGCCCCACAGTATATATTGACTTTGGTGGTAATAATTCAGAACGTTAAAAGCTTCTTTTTATTTTTTTTAGCTATCGTTATTACTAAAATTGGTGTTTCTGGATGTATGCATTTTTTATTGTTTGTGTGTCTAAGTGGTTGGCTTTTTCTGTCACCATGACTTCTTGTGTTTGATTGCTGTATTCATATTGTCATGCTCCAACCTGGGGAAGACTTCATTATAACAAACTAGTACTCAGTCTCCTTGGGTTGAAGAGACCCCCCTCTACACTACCCACTTCTTTTCTTTACCCTGTAATACCTAAACTGTATTCTGTCCTCTCTAACTCTCCCTCAAAGTTTTTACCCCACTCTCATCCCATTTCTCTTTCCCTTATTCTTAATAGAACAGCCTACATCACTCTTCTACCTTGTAGTTCTATATCCTAAGTCACAAGTACCACACTACCTTCCTACCTCATTCCCTCTGCTCTCTAGACAATTTTTTTCTCCTCACTTATAGAGGCTCTGCTAAACTTTAGAGAAAATAATACTTGAAAACAGGTGTTTGCTTGCTATCTAAATATAGTGTTGGAGCTCTCATGAAAGAAAACTGCTAATCTAACTGCTCCTATAAATGCTAATCACCACAGTAACAGCTACAGTTGCCCTTATCTGGTATATGCCTTGGAAGCACTTATTGATATCTACCACCTATCTCTTGAGGTAATGTAAAATCTAAAGATCCACAATACACTGATCAAGGTGGCAGCCATTGAACTGTGTTACACAAATTGTACCCCATCCAAACTAAGCAAAAAGATAAGAAGCTCCAATTCCATCAGCAAAGCCATCAAGATAATTGTTCACTGTTGTACCTCAAGCCACACTCCCGGTAACTGAAAATGAGGAAAAAGCAAATAAGTCCACACCTCAACTTCACAGCTCCCCATCCAAGGAGTCCATGGACAGGGTTCAAGATGAAAACCTAGAAATGTATCAACAGTATGTTCACTAATTTAATCAAAGATTGAAAAAAGATTTAAGGAAAGAGAGCAATTTCAGGAGATGAGAGACCACATCTGTAAAGAGATAGACAGCCTGAAAAGAGGTATAGCAGAGCTCTCAGAATTGAAAAATATTGTCAACCAAATCAAAAGCTCATTGGAAGATACTAATACCAGCGTAAACTCAGTAGAAAATAGTACCTCAGCTCTTGAAGAATGAACATCAGATAACAATGAGGCTGAGTAACTTCGAGTTCAAGGAGGACAGACAAGAAAAGAAACTTATTGTACATGATCAGAACTTCCAAATAATATTTGATGAGATGAGAAGAAATGACTCGAGAGTAATTGGGATTGAAGAAAACATTGACCAACAAACAAGGGGCATTAAGAACCTTCTAAGTGAAATTGCCAAGGAGAATTTTCCCCATATCAGAATTGACCCAGGATACCAAAGTCAAGACGCCTATAGGAGACCAAACAGACTTAACTAAGACACATTATCTATAAAAATGAACAACAGAGAAATTAATGAGAGAATCCTAAAACAGCTATGGAAAAACGCCAAATCACATTCAGAGGTACATCAATTCAGATTACTATGGATTTTTCATATCAGACAATAAAGGCCAGGGAAACAAGGAATGATATTTTTCAAACTTTAAAAGAAAATGATTTTTAACCAAGGATATACTCTGCAAAACTCAGTTTTAAATTTGATGGGAAAATTAAATACTTAATGATAAATTCAAGCTAGCGAGATACATGAACACAAAGCCTGCACTACAGAAAATACTCAAGGACATACTTCATTCAGAGGAATATGATAACAACTCCCAAAACCCTTAAATAATAGAAAGTCAATAACCATAATACACACCAAAATATATCCAAGATGGCACAAAACACAGCAACAGTCACAATGTCAGGGACCCAGATTCTCATATCTATTCTAACTCTGAATGTGAATAGACTAATGCCCCAATTAAAAGACACCGATTGGCTTACTGGATCAAAAAACAAAATCCAATAATATGCTGCCTATAGGAAATACACTTCACAATCCAAAATAGACACAGATTGAAGGTCAAAGTCTGGCAAAATATCTACCAGTTTGGTGGCCCAAAAAGGCAAGCTGATGTTGTGATCCTAATATCAAATAAAGTTAATTTTGAATAAAAACTAGTCATAAAGGACAAACAAGGTCACTATATCATAGCTGTAGCTTATAAACAATTTCAAGAAAGTGGTTGGTTATACTATCAACACTCAAGAAACATTAGCTTTCCTATACTCCAGCAACAAATCCACTAAAGAAGAAAGCAGGAAGTTTGTCCCATGTACAATTTCCTCAAAAAGAGTAAAATGTTTGGGCATCAATCTAACAAAGGATATATATATTCTATTCTGCTATTAGAAAGAATGATATCATGGCTTTTGCAGCTAAATGGATGGAAATTGAAAAAAAAAATCACGCTGAGTGAAATATCCCAAAAAGAAAGACTTAAGGGCCAAATGTTTTCTCTCATATGTAGAAGCTAGACTAAAATCTAAAATAGGATGAGAGTTAGCTAAGTTTAATTAATAAACCCACCAAGCTTTGGCAACCATAACTATGAAGATGGGGGAAAAAGGGAGGGAGAGAATCAGGGAAGAGAGGGGAAAAGTGAGTTATCAATACGGCTGGGTATACTTGACTCCCAGAAGAAGCCAAACTATACTCTGGCAGGCATATAAACTCAGAAATTTCAATAATTAATATACATGTATATTCTCATTTCTATCTATTGCATGGGGGTATTACAGAGGAGATATGAGATACAGGAATGGATGATGAAGGGGAGATCCTGGACTAGGATTGGACATAATTTACTTTCTCAATATCTATGTATACATGAATATGTAACAACGGTTTCCTCTAATATGTAAGACTATGTTGAACCAAAAAAAAATAAAATAAAATAAACGTTTGGGAGAGTTCCCTCCTTTTTCAATTTCTTGGAATAGCTTAATAAGAAGAGGTGTTAGCTCCTCCTCATAGGTGTAGTAAAATTCAGTGGGGAATCCATCAGGTTCTTGGATAAAATACACATAAAATTAATCTCTAAAAGAAAAAGGAAAGACAACAGGGTTAAGGAGTCTAGTCATTGGCTACCACTGGGAAGCTTGTTATCAAGCCCATCATCAAAGCCAGGTGTTTACTGCCTTATCTCCCTAATTCAAAGCAAAATCTTGTACCACTCAGCAAGATTGGAAAGACAAAGCTCTCAGTATCCAGTGCAGTAGCTCCAGCAGACATATTCTGTCAAAGGTGCTAAAACCTAACATGTGAATGGAAAAGGTTCTCAAACACATAGACATTACAAAACCCCTATCACCTTATCGCTACTGGGAAAACTGGTCCTCTTTCAGTGAGGCCATTGCAATTCTTTCTTAATTGCTTGCATTTTCTGGGAGATTAAAATTATAATTTTAACATCTGAGTAAATTACCCAATCTCGTTTGGATACAACACTAAAAATTCAGGGAGGAATAAGGGATAAGGTTTTCTGTTTTTGGATAGCAGATATTAGTGAAACAACTAATTGTATTGCAATCTGTGATAATTTGAGTTAAAGTGCCCAATAAAGGAAAAATTTGGGGAGACTGAATAGTCATGGCCATGAGAGATATAAAAAACAAATGACTGTGAGATATAATCATTATTACTTGCAATATTAACTTGCTTATCAATGGAAAAGTCTGAAAATAAAATTGTCAACATGAGGTACACATTTAAAACTTAGGACTCGTGTGTACTTCAAAAGTACAACTGGGGCTTAAATCACTAAAACTAAACTAAGATTTTGAAAAGGGGAAGAAAATTATAATTTCACTTACATTTATAATCTCAACAGGTCTGCTCTGTGCTAATAGGCATTTTAGTTGGCAAATTATGGAATGCTAAAAATCACAATGGGGAGGTGGAACAGCATCAATTAACCCAAAAGATCATAACCACTAATGTTGATCTCTCCTATACTTCATATAATATGAAGTTATTTCTTGCATTATAAACGCCCTGTAAAGATTCTCACACATAAGGGCTGTTTTTATTGTGCTGCATTGTATGACCTACATCTTATTGTTCCATATTCCCTATTATCCTATTTTTGTCTGCAAAACTGACACAGTCAGGTATCAGCATTCCCCAAGCTAATGGCAACATCAAACCTAAAAAGGAAATTTATACTCCAAAAGAACTGAAACAGCTTTGTTTACCTATGTCTTCATTCTAGAAATACATGTAGGAATAGTTGTTGGAAGAGCTAGTCCAACAGAAAAAATAGCATAATTTTAAATTCCATTTAATGTATCTATAATGCAGTAGGAAGCATTTCTGGATTCAATGTGTTAGCACAAGCAACAGGGATCCTTTCTAATTGGTTTCTTGGTTGATTAACTGAAACATGGGTTCAACAGAGGCCCACACTAAATGAAGTTCAGATGCCAGCGATTTCTTAATACGCTATTAAAGTCGAACTCCAGAGACGTACAGTTATTGAAGTAGATTTAACATGTGCAATCTCATGTCCAAACTAAGCTCTTCTCTGAAAGTCAGAGATACTGGTAGGTGCTACTGTGGCTAAAATAGTTTCCTTAATTGCAGTGGGAATGGCAAAATTATGAAGAGCTGAGGCCAGGCAGTGGCTATGAGAGTCAGAGAAGTATAGGGGCCAAAAACAGCAGCATTAAGGATCCAAATAATCTGCTATGAAATAATCTTTGTGAAAGGTAATTATAAATAATGGGCAGCCCAGTGAGTTCCTTCTGAAACCAAGAGAAATCAAAATAAACTAGTGGAAAGCTCTATGAACACAGGGCAACAAAAGAGAGCTATAATGCCTCACCTAAACCCTTGTCTGAGCCAATACAAAGATGTCAGGATTATCAAATAAATCATAGACTTGGTAATCTCGAAAAATATTTATAGCAATATCAATATTGTGGATCTTAACTCCAAAGTTCTCATAAAGGAGCCTGTGGACAGTTTCTAGGATAGTAGTATACACAAAAAATGAGCAATATCCAGTTTCTTCAGAATGTAGTAGATTCTGATTCCTGGGTTAATATCCTTTCCTTGAGCCCTTTAATTCCATTACATTCCACCAGTAGAGTAATATATTATTGTCTATTATTCTATTATATTATTCTGCAATACAGAACCAGTAAGATCCTATACATATTCCATTTTCAGAACACTTACTGGAAATGGTTATCTTCAAGAGCCAGTAAAATCCTCATATTGGCTGCTTGCCCCAATGACCAAGAGCCAAGTGGAAGTATTTGAATCCAAAATCCAAATTCTGATAGCCTATTCCTGTGGAACTGCAGAATTGTGGTCCTCCATCTAAAACTTAGGTAATGCAGGTGGCTTTGCAAAAGAAGTCTTAAAGAATGATCATGGGAACTGGAGTGGTAGCTCAGAGGTTATGGTGCTTGCCTGACATGCACAAGGACCTGGTTTCAAACACCAGCACCATGTACACATTGAAGTGTGGGAGCAACAAAAGTCACATGAAAAACTACATTTATTTTAATTTTCTCTTTCTTGCTCTCACTGTCCCTCTCTCTTAAAAAAAATAATGGATTGTGGAAGCCATTATCAGGTAGTGACTATAGTTTTAGCCATTTGCCTTAGAATTCTTACTGTTTTCCAGAACAAATCAATGTTGTTCTTAGAATCTGAGATTTAATTACTGATCCTAAAGAGATTTACCCCTAACCCAATTATTATGGAACACTACTCAGAAAATGATTCTCATTCTGTTCCTCAAGAGACTGATGATGTACTCAACGTAAGTGATTTAACATAGTTTACCTGTGGATTATTAACAAAGGTCTGAACAAGAAAAGGGACACCAAAGAAAGGTTTTGGTGTGCCCTGAGGATAACATCATGAAACCCTTATCCTCTTCAGACCTGAAGAGTAAACACAATAAATTAACAGGACCTAGAAAGATCTATAATTGTATGAAAGTGGTACCCAATAGAAGTGGTAGTCTTCAATACAGAAAGGTGGTCACTGCCTATGGAAGGACTGGAGAGAAAGAGTCAGCAGAAGGTAACAAGATCTCTTTCCACCCAACCTTCAGTATCCTGACAGTAATTCCAAAGGAGCCAAATCCAACTGGAAACCAAGTGGCAATGGAGCTCAGCCTCTAAGGGCATAAACCATGGTGGTGAAGCTGGAAATTTTACTTACAGGAGAAAATCTGTCACACCATCACACTTGCCACTATAATGACATCTTGTGAAGGGGCTTGGACAGCAGGAAGAAGGAAAAATCCTGGATCATGTAGCAAGATTCACACACGCCACAGGGTGAGAAACAAATCACACACAGTACAATGGCCACCTCATCAGAGCTGTAGTGTCCAGTGATCTGGGACACCTCAGACCATGTTTTCCAAGGTCAAAGACAAGTGTTGACACACCCACTGCACTTTCTGCAACAAAGAAAGTGGCATAGTGCTTGACGACTTCATTTTAATCTTTGAAGCAACTTGTACACTTGGGTGCAGTGCTTCAGTGAGCTTACCTGAGAAAGGAGGGTGCAAGTTTAGAGGAGAACTTAAAATGAGGCAGTGTTCCCAGATGACCAGGCTATCACATAAGTCATTGGGCCTAGTGCCATGATCTTACATACAACATCACATTTTCAACAAATACTCATTTTTCTATTAAATAAAGGAGGCATTTCTTGTAAGCCCACCAGGATCCTTTTATATCCCTGTCTATGTCCTCATTAAATTGCATGATTTATAGAAGACTCAGATATGACATGTGATGGGATAAAAAATCTTAGCAGGCTGGGCTCTGTCATAAAGAGAAAGTTGTATAAGAATATGTGTAAGTTGTTAAACAATAAAAAATGATACAGTGATTTTTTTCTCCCATGTTTTAGATAATTGTATGGAGAAACAAGAGGTGGAATTTAGGATATCTCATTCTTGAGACTAATTCCTAAGTTACTCACACTATTTGTGTGCTTCCAGTACCATGCCTTGATGAGAAGTTTTAAAACTCAGGAGAGGATTGTTTCCTCTAGAGAACATACAGTCATTTCCATTCAATTAGAAATTGAAATTGACATGTACCCAATTTTGACTGCTCATGCCCTGAATAACTGTACCAAAAAAATGTTTGTTTTCAGTAAGAATAACCAATCCTGGCCATCAATGAGAAAAGGAAAACATGGGTAGACAAGTATGCAAGAAGCCAAAGAAAATCTCTGGGATACTTCTTATGCTATGCTGCCCTCAGTAAAATTTAAAGGAAAATTTCCTCTAGTCAGATGCATGAAGGACCACAGAGGACCAGATACTGTAAGAATAAACATTTCAATCACACCATTTCAGCTGAACCAGTTGAAAGACTCTCTGAAAATCGAAAAAAATAATATGGAGCAGTTAAGAGGATTCATAAATATAACCTAAGGTCCCATCTCCATTGAGGAAATTAGGATTTTAGTCATTTTTATTCCTATGTCACATTTTTTGTGCTTCAAAAATTTCCCCTTATATTTGTTCATCTTCACTCCACTACAGCATGTAGGTTATATTACAGAAGCTAGCTAACTTCACAAGTTAGTTTCCAGGTTGCATTATATTGATAAGGGAACACACAGAACTAGAGGGGAAATAGGTCCTGGTCTCCATGCTAACAGCAATAACTGGGAAATATGCGGAATTGTCTTCCTGGGAGGATGAGGCAAGTTTTAATCAATGGTCCTTAAGTTACTTTACATTAGCTGAGAATCCATTTGAGGTAGGATACATAAGCATGAGAATAAATTTAAAATTAACAAGGTTCACTGTAACAAACATTTGCTGGGGTGCCAGGGACATTGTATATAGTCACCCACTTAGACTTTGGCAAGAGAGTAAATCATCTTCCAACAATAGAAACTAAAGAAAATATTACTTTATATTCTTGCTTTTGTTTAGCACATAGGTGTGTGGTCTTGGTTTGTACACTTGATTCTTATAACCATAGATTTTGAATGAAAAATGAAGAACTAGTTACATGAATAAACATGACAAGAAAACATTTTTCCTTAAAGCCACAAGGTTATGTGATTCCTGTCCCCTTGCTCTAACTGCTTTTCCCCTCCCTCTGTTAGCTATTTGACTTCCAAACAAATGAGTCTAATGTACACACAACCAAGTTCCTTTACATCTCAGAATGCCATGCCCACTGTTAATTCAGCCTAGTAAACTTTATCACACATGGTCTTGCAGTTGTCCACAGTAAACTCTTGACTGGATAAACACCTAGTTCCAAGCCCTTTCTCCTTTTCCTCCCTCCACTACACCAGTTAGGAAATTATCACTCTCCCAAGATGCTTTGCAACAAAGGGCAGCAAAAAATGAGGCATAAGCAGAGATTTTTTAAAAAAGCATTTTTGCTTTTGTGATTAAAAAAGACACCAAGGCTAACATCAAAGTCGGTAGTCAGAAGACCCTGATCTTAGAAGGGTCCTTCCCACTTCCTCCCCTTTGGCATAATGCTCTGCTATTGTGGTTTCAAAAATCACAACACTTTTATCCTTAACATGTTATCTAAGTGAAGTCCAAGGGGACAGTGGAGCATGATGATGAATGGCACATTCGCCTAGTGACTGCATGAGCTCAGCAGTAAAGGCAATCAGTGCAGGCATAGAGCAATTGGCCTGGTGGCCAAGTACTAGTCCCTTCAGCTTCCTAGAGCACAAGGCTCCAAGGCAGGAGCCTTGGGGCAGGCTCGTGGGTGCAGAACAACTGCAGCAACAGCCCATGCCAGCCACAGAGGCTGCAGGAGTGAGGAGGAGCTTGGTTTAGAGACAGAGCCTGGGATGTGGTGGGAGGTCAGCTTGCTTTGTATCCCTACAGCATCTGAACAGATAATAACTCACTGCCCTCAGCTTCAGGTTGGAACACCAGTGCTTGGGCTGTAAACTTTGTCAGTGAATTATTACAAAATAAAAGTGGAGGCATGAACATTATAATAAAGCATACTACGGAATTATTTGGATTTTTCAGAGTTGAGGATCTCTAGTTTTGAAAACAACTACCACATTGCAAAGCAAAAATAGAAATTGAATTTAAAGATTATAGAATTCCACAGAAAAGAACACTATTCTCCAATGATGCTTTGGATAATCCAATTATTAGTGAGAAATACAATTTTTGGTTCCTATTTAATTGAAGATACTGTGTTAGACTGCATCCACAGACATTTTGAGTTACATAGAAGTCATGAAGTCATTTTCAGCTCTTTTTTCAACCTCTGTGCTCTACAGGAAATGTCAGGTGAGACATTAAAATGCCATTGTATGAACTTACATTTATAATAAAATTCAGACATATAAAACTGATTTTAGAAAAATTGTTTCATGAGAACCAACTCAAGATGTACTAAAACATATTATTGAATAGTTTGCCAGAAATCTTTGTTGGATCCCCTAACATGAGGCCCAGCTGGCTTGTAAAAGAATTGGTGGTAAACAACTCTAAGTGGTCCAGCTGGCTTGTAATTAGCAAATTGCCTGACCGCATGACTAAGCTACTTGGCCACTCATTTGTTACAATTGGAGAAATGTGTTTGCACTGTACCCCTATTGGTTGTTGTAATAAATAAATAGAGTAGCGACTAGTCAGGTAAGGAAGTAGCCGAAGGAGAAGCAGTAGCCAGAGAAAAGCAAGCAAGCAGCCCTGTCCTGAAGGAAGAAAGCAGAGAACCAGAGAAGAAGGCAGCCAGGAGGAAAGCAGCCCTGTCCTGAAGGAGGAAAGCAGAGAAGACGCATAGAACCAGAGAGATCAGCAGAGATGTCGGAGAGATCAGCAGCGGTAGAAGATGCAGGTCCCGTGTTCCAGCCACCGGTGTTTGCCCCCTCCTTCCGGCTCCCCAACCCTTCCTGACTAGGCCCCTCGGGAAGAGGCCCAGGTCCGCTGGGTCGCTCTGCCCGCTCCCAGCTCTGGAGTGCTGCGGGGAGTGACTCCTTTCCCCCAGGTTCCATCCCCGTCCTGACTCGGCCCCTCGGTGAACGGCCCAGGTTTGGGTCGTTCTGCCTGCTCCTCGCTCCGGAATGCTGCGGGGGAGCGACTCCTTGCCCCAGCCCTGCCCTAACTCGGCCCCTTGGGGAACTGCCCAGGTTCAGGTCATTCTGCCCGCTCCCTGCTCTGGAATGCTGCAGGGAGTGACTCCTCTCCCCCGGTCCCCAGCCCTGTCCTGTCGGCCCCTCGGGGAACGGCCCAGGTCCGCAGGGTCGTTCTACCCGCTCTCCGCTCCGGAACATTGCGGGGAGCAACAATCTTCCCTATGTTTCCAAACTCTATGAAATCCATACCTCCAGTAATTGTATCAGGACAAAGATCTTTGTCAAAATAAAACAATTAGCAAGGGGCTGGAGCAGTGGCTTAGTGGTTACGGCGCTTGCATGGCATATGCGAGTATTAGAGTTCAAACCCCAGCACCACATGCACAACGAAGTGTTCGAGGAATGAAAGTCACTTGAAAAACTAAATAAAAATTGCTTCTCTCCTTCTCTCTCTCTCACTGTCCCCTCTTTCTTTAAAAAACAAAAACAATTAGCAAAATTTATATACAATCTTACATTTGCCAAGAATGACTGGGTATTGCTTTCAATTACATTGATTGAAGATGAACTTATTTTGGGTATAAATTTTGATGACCTAATAAATGAATTCACTAAAAGCAAACAAGAAGAAACAGTATAATCAGCTAAGATAGCATATGAATTCTTTTGATTGTTTTTATATATATGAATGCCACCAAAACATTATATTTTGCAAATTGGCAGTTGTTACTCATGTAGCATTATTACTTTTTATAAGTGCAAAATATTTTAAAAGAAAAACCTTTACATATTTCTATTACTAATATCACTTTTTTCCCTTTTTTGAAATAAGGGACCCCACATTTTCATTTTTACTACACCCATCAATTAAGAACCCTGCCCAACAGACACTAATTTTACTTTTCTTTATGACTTGAATAGTACCTAAAGTATAGACATTCTGAAAACATAAGGAGGGAAATTCAACATATCAAAAATAATTAGAAAGAGAAATCATTTCTGTTCTTGATATTTCCATTGAATTGATTTATCTGTCCTATACTACCCACAATTCATTTACTTTCTAATATGTACAAAAACGAAAATACAGTCCCAATGGTGTGAGCTACCCTTTGCCACTTTTCTGTGAAGTCTGTGCACTACTAGATATTATGTCCCTCCTCAGAAGGAAAATCCCTGACTTAAAAATGTCAACTTCTGGGGGCTGGAGCAGTGGCTCAGCAGTCACAGCACTTGCCTGTCATGCATGAAGACATTGGTTCACACCCCAGCACCAAGTACACAATGAAGTGCAGGAGCAACAAAGGCCAATGAAAAACTAGATGGAAATTGATTTTCTTTCTCTCTTTCTCTCTGTCCCTCTCTCTTTCAAAAAATAAAAAAAGTTGCCTTCCACTATCACATTCTATTGACCTTAATAGCACCCATCTACCTTGAATGTTCTCCTGTCTTCGTTTCTCTGACCTTCATCTTCCCTAATCAAAGTGTAAGCTCCAGAAAGGCAGAAATAGTTTATCATACTTATCACTGCATTCCTAACACCCTTGTACACAGTTCCCACTCGAGATATGTTTGTTGAATAAGTAAATGAATTAATTAATAAAAGCCTTCCCTTGGCAAAGAATCCAGACTTACATCACTATATAGGAAAGGGGAAACACCTGAGCCATTTTTTCACTGGTAAGAACTAAAAAGCACTTTTCTTCAAGTACTTTCAAGTGTGAATTTTTATGCCTTGCAAATTGCTTAAATTAGTAGGTGAGAATATTTTTTACATAAGTCCAAAATGTACAAAATTGAACTGTTAGGGAGGCAGAAGTGCCTTTTCTGTTAAGAATAGGGCCTGTCACCCTCTTGTCCTCAGACTGCTTGGTCCTGCATCCCAAAGCCCCAGTGTCCCAAATGCTCAGAATTCAAAACAGCACTCTTGTGCATGCAATGCCTCTAACAATCTTTTGGTGTTGAATTTTCAACTACTAAAAATTTTCTTGGCATGAAAACTCATACCAAGAAACAAAATGTGGTCACTAGCTCCACTCTTTCCTCCTGATGCAAAGCTCTCAATTGCCACTACCCGCTCCAGGACAGGTTTGTAACTTCCAATCCTCTATCTCAGCTAGGCCTCCATGTGAATATATTTTAATTCTGACTTATTTTCTCAATGTTTGTCTCCTTATTATAAATAAATGGCCCATTTTATTTACATATCTCACCAGTCCCCTTTTGTCACTTCAATTATGTGGCAGTTACATTCCTATTGCTAACGCTTCTCACTCTACTCTTTTTCCCCCGTACATATCAGCTAGAAGCTGCAAGCAATAAGGGTGCACAGTATCTCCTTTCCAAATGACTTAAACATACTTAGGTTCAAGTGTGTCGACAAATCCAGTGGCTCTGCATAACCCTATGCTACTTCTCTCCCTTTGGGTGTTGATCAGACACGAGACAATCAATTGGCAAAGCATTTTGACCACATGAGGACCTGGGTCACCCTTGCTTGAAACCACCACAGAGGGCTTTGACGCTCCATTTTGATAATCAGAGATGGCAAAATATAAACATGATCTGCAAATATATTCTTTGAAGGAAAGAAAACATGTGAAAAACAAAAACAAAAATCCACATAAAAGACCATTGTCAAAGAAAATAATGTTCAAAAGGGAAGCACATGTCCCCAAACTCATATGTTTGTTATTTGTGGGAAAACATAATTTCCAGGAACAAAGATGGTGTCTTATTTTTTCATTAACTGTTGGTATTTCATCAACACAGATTTTCATGAGATGTGAGGTGACAGATGGTAGTACATGTGTATTTTGTGGGTGACACACAAACAATACCTATTCCATCATCTTTTATAATTCCCAAAGCTCTTTCCTGTCCATTTTATTCTTAGATTTTTCTTGTCAAGGGAATAGATTATTTTCAACCCAATTGTACATGTGAGAAAATTGAGATGGAATAAGTTTAAATGACTTATCCAAGTTTCTTTAAGTCCACGTCCCTTTCTCCCACTGTTATAGTGAAATACCTTTCTCAGTGTATAAACTCCCTGGGATATGATAAACTATAATTTGGTTACCACAGAGTTCTCTGAAGTTTTTGTCTAATTTCAAAGTCTTTTTTTTTTTTGTACAGTAAAACTTTTTCCTGCTCTAGTGTGGGGGTAGTATGTGTGCTAACACAAAAAAATAGAAACCCGTACAATACTACCCGCATGGCTGCAGTTTCTCAAATCCTCACAATTCTAGAGAGGATCCCTGCTTCCACCATGCATTAATACACAGGACCGTTACCTAATGGATGATGTCCACAAAGTTTGGGTAAAGAAGTAAAACAAGGAACTCTGTAACACAGGAAAAGGTAGATTTCTAGTTGATGTTAACAGCAATGACTAATTTGTTTTCAGTTCTTTTTTGTGAAGAAAAGTTTAAAATAGCAATACAGTTATCCTCATATATCAGTACCCATGTTTTAAGAGGCAGGAAACAAGTAACTGAGTGAGGCTTGAGTGAGGCTTGGTTGATAGAAGCTTTTTTTTTTCTTTTTCTTTTTAGCTTTAATGATTCTGAGATGGCTGGAAATATTGACCTGAAGCCCAAGAGTGTTTGATGAAGATGAAAATGCAAGGACCATCTAAAATAGGTGGCCAAATCATCAACTCATTTAACAAGCACTTTGTGAGACTTCATTTTGTTCTTGAAAGTGAGAAAGGCATTAGGAAAATCTAGATAAATATTCACAAGGCAAGTAAAACGAGAACAAAATCCAAGTCAGTCCGTATTCTGGCATCAATGACACTTCTCAACTGGTAACCCTCGCCCCAACCTCTGGAAAGCTCAGTATACCAAGTGTCTGCCTCCATGGAGCATTCCTGCCCCATTTTCTCCTGGATTCCCTCCCTAAGGATCCCATGATGTTTTGTGAAGATTTCTATCACCATATTTACCACACTGCTATTAAGTTTTCTATTTGTGCACCTCTATGATCCACTGAACGTGAGCATCTTAAAGGGAAGATTAATTCTTCCCATCTATGTCTCTACCATGACCAAGTGCAGGGCCCAGCACTTGGTAGAGGCTCAGTCTATGTTAGCTAAATGAATGATTACAGGAGTTAATGGATTAAATGAGGCAGGAAAAAAAATCACAAAATCTGTTTTTCTCCTTAATTAATGAACATGTAGATTGGCTTAAATCATCAAGCTTGATCGAATGCTTTAATCTGTAAAAAAAAAAGTAAACTTTTTTAATTTATTAATTTCCTCTGGAAATGAAAATACTAATTATTTGTAGAATTAGTCATTGAATCTTGCCTTCTAATTTTCTTACTGACAGCTCTCTTAATGATATTAGTGAAGACAATCCCCAAAGATTGGAGGAATTCATCCAAATTTCATCAATCCAAAATCCATCTAAGGAAGATTAATTAGATCATGTTGCATCTACATTAGATTCTTTCAGACGAACATTGAATCTCTGAAGTATGTGTCCTAAATTCTATTCTACTCACAGCCATACTTACTTTATATAATCCACTAATAGAGTTGGTACCTCAATTTTAGGAAATATAAGGGTTTACTTTTTAACCAAATTCAGTAATTTAAAATGGATTAAGTATCTAGCAAGTTGCATCATTAAAAGTTCTTCTCTACTAATTTAGTTTTAACAAGTGAATATATTTGTTTAAATAAATTTTTTAAAAAACATTCTTTAAGGAATGGAAAGAACAATATACAAAGAACATTTTTTCTAACTCTGAGCATATATCCAAATGACATGGCCTTAAGTGGAATCATTTTCCTTCAAAGAGATGGTCAATATCATTTTTTAAAATAGCATAAAATAATAAACATTCTAAATGACTAAGGATAGAAGCAGAATTAAGAAAATTATGGCATGCATAGGAGAATTTTCAAATCTCTGAGTTCTGTTTCTTTTCTCCCTCTCCCATCCATTGCCCATTGATGGTAAATTTTTTGTGGTCCTTCATAATGAACGCCCCCCCCATTCTCCCTCCCAAGTGGAAGATGACAGAGAGGCAGGAGCAAGAATAGCCTAAAATGCTGGATTTTTTTCTAACACCCTGTCTCTTTTGCTAAAGTAAGTAGCCATATCCTCAGGATGACTACAGAATTAGCTTTGACATTCACCGAGATATCAAGAAAAGGAAGAAAAAGAGCCATGTGTGGTGGTGCACACCTGTAATCCCAGAGGCTTGGGAGGCTGAGGAATAAGGATCGCAAGTTCAAAGTCAGCCTTAGAAATTTAGTGACGAACTTAGCAAGACCCTGACTCAAAATTGAAAATAAAAAGGGTTGGGATGTGGTTTAGTGGTTAAGCATCCTTGTTTTCAATTACTGGTAAATAAATAAATAAATAAATAAAAAGTTGGAAAATGTTGACTCCTAGAAGAAACTCAATATTTCTCTTTACTGCTCTTTAGTTCCAAGTATTACTATGGTAGTTATATTTCAGAACAACTTATTAGCCCTGTTAGTGAGTAAAGAAAAGTACTGGTACACTCTTATTTCTACAACACAGAAGAAGTAAAATGTGTCCTTGGCTTCCTCTATCACAACCTCCTTTACAAACAGCTTGAAAGCTACTTGCACAATTTTGGGAAAGCCTGTATAAAAAAGAGAAATTTTAATTTGGGATTGCATTATCAGAATTACATGTGGGAAGTATATCAGGGGCCACAGTATGAAGGGTGAATTGAATGGGAAGAAATAAGAATCAGGGAAATCAATTAATGGATAAGAATTTGAGGCCCTAATCCCAAAAGCTCCCTGCTCTTTATGGGTGCACATGTTTTAAGTATTTGTTCAAAGTTTCTTAAGCTCTAAAATTGCCTATTTATTTACATATCAAATAAATGGAGCTGTATGGATCCCTGTATGGATATGGGTGACAAATTCATATTTGCACTATGCTTTTGTAGACTTTAATCATATGCATGGTGGATCCACTCCAGACTGAACTGCTACCCTGTGTGGTATGACTTCCCATGCTAGTAAAGCATCTCTATGCTCTGAGTTCCTGTAGCTTCTCCCCTGCCCTCTCTGCTTTCTCTGCTTTCTTTTAGATATGAAAACCAGTGTTACATTCAGAGGAGAAAGCAAAGATTCTCCACTGGGTTCCCAATATTTTTTGTAATTTTCCCAAGGGATTACTTAATCTTTGGTGTTAGTTAAGTATGCTCTTGAGGTTTTCTTGGCCATGTTTAACTTAAAGAAAAGTACAGCAATCCAATAACATAATCTGTGTATAAGGACCACACACATTTCTTTTGGGGGAAAAATACTCAGATTACCCACTTTAAGTATTGATTGCATGCCTATCTGAAAGAGGAAAGTAAGAACAACATTTCATTTACTTTAACATCATATGATATGTCTGGTATACTTTCCACAGTGTACAGCAATTCAAAAAAATCAATTACATTATTTGTTCAAACAACCACCTGTAGTCAACTTCACTGATCCAGTGTCCAGTCCCGGCCGGCTCTCATTCAGCATTTGACTGAGATTAAAATAGACCCACTGGTCTTGAGTTCTCCAAGCACTTTATTTCTCCCTTTACCTCGGCTAAAGGCCTCCAAGAGCTTCCCGCCTTCCCTCTTTTTGAGTCAAGGCTATTAACATTTAAAGTCCTTGTTTCTACTGCCATACTCACTATTTCTGCAGCCGAGGCTCTTACTACCTGCATCTTCTAACGCTGCTGATCTCTCCACCGTCTCTGCTACTGCTGCTGCTGCTGCTGCTGCTTCTTCTTCTTCACTGGTTCTATACTTCTGTGCTTCTGCTTCTGCTTCCTCTGACTCTATACTTCTCTGCTTTCCTCCTGACTGCTTTCTCACCTGACTATTTGCTACTCTCTTTATCCATTACAACAACCAATAGGGGTACAGTGCAAACACGTTTATCCAATTGTAACAAATGAGTGGCCAAATAGCTTAGTCATGAGGACAGGCAATTTGCTAATTACAAGCCAGCTGGGCCCCTTAGAGTTCTTTACCATCAATTCTTTTACAAGCCAGCTGGGCCTCATGATGAGGTCGATCCCCAACAATCCAGAAACTTAGGCTCAGAGAAATTGAGTTATTTGTCTCATGTAACACCACTGGAGGTTACCAAACTAAAATTCAGCTCAATGACTTCTAGACCCAATGCTAGTTCTCTCCCCTCTTCCAACCTGGATAAATGTGTGAGCATTTATCCTCCTTTGGCATTCTGAAACATAGACGAACATTCACTTTGCCTCACCTTCTCAGTTTTTTCCCTAATAGTTTCATTAGTAAGCAGTCCACTTTGAAAAATTTTCCAGTCTTCCAAATCTCGTTACACTCCTCAGTATTTATGCAACAATATGATTTTCCTGTAAAGCTGAATAATCTCTGTATATTTAGTGTGTTCATTCATGCTGAGTTGGAGAGAAAAGGGTGTCTGTCAATGTGTCAACATTGCTGTAATTCTCTTAGGTCCTAGCTGCATAAACCCTCACATCTATATATTGGCCATTGCATCACCATCTCCAGGGATTCTTTTTTTTTTATTTTTATTGGTGCATTTTATTATACATAATAGCGGGATTCGTTTTTACATATTTGTATATGCACAAAATAGAAAAATATAAGTTGGTCATTTTTATTCTCCAATTCTGCAGGGATTCTTTCATTAAAAATAAAAATTATACTTTAACTTTTATGCCCACCATCCAAATTTAGAAAGGGGTGGATAATTTTCATCATCTAACTGCTTCTACAAAGTGAATCAGTTCACTGGAAATATCACATTGTGCGGCATTTAGTGTTCCATGGAAAATATTTCAAAAATCATATTTTCCCGGAATTCTTTTCTAGAAACCACTGTACCATACTTCAGACTGGATTCTCCATTCCTAATCTTCTAGGGATAGAAGTTACTCTAAGTCTTTTGCATCCATCTGGTCCCTCCCTCAATGGCTAACCAAGCAAAGTAACTGTGAACCTGGGAACATTTACATTTCTCTCCTTTGCTCCTGCCTTGTTTACTAGATTTTAAACTAAACCATGCATCCCAGCTTGGGATTTGGATTTTACACTTAGTATTGATTCGAGCACATCTGGGCCTCATCATCTAGTGAGAAAAACAAGTGCTTGTTTTCCAGGCACATTGTTAGATAACAACATGGCATTAGCCAAAGCTGTTAACTGAAGAAAAGTCTAGGCTAACTACAAGTAAAGAACAAAATTACACAGAATTGTTCTTCTTAGCTGAGATGCAAAGCCATTTGTGCCTTTTTTTTTTTTTTTCTCTCTTAGACAATCTCTCAGAGATCCTGACTACAAAGTTGGGGAGGTGTGTTAGGAAGCTGAGAAGGGAAAAGAATGCAGGAAATGGAAGCTAATTCCATGAAGATGTTTCACTTTCTATGGGTCCCTCAGACATCCATTTCAGAAATTCTTGGGATGTCTTTACTCCTATTCCTAAAAAAAAAAAAAAAAAAAAAAAAAAAAAAAAAAAAAAAAAAAAAAAAAAAAAAAAAAAAAAAAAAAAAAAAAAAAAGGATGAAATGAACTCTGTCCGCTCTGTTTTAGAAAAGATTCACCTTCCTAGATCCTGATTTGACAAGGGATGTTTGGAGGTAACAATAACTTAGAAAAGATTAGCAAAGTAATTTGTAAAAAGCACAAAAGCCCATAGGAGATCATATCAGTTCAAATCTATTACACATTTTTAAAAAAATGTTGTCACTTCTACCACCTCTACATGCTTCTGTAGCACTCTGCTTTGGACACCAGAAGGATATGCCTGGGGAGCAATGATTTTTTACCTGCAAATTCAAAGCCTAACCCTGGTCTGGTCTGGGTTGAGAATATTCTTTGACATCCAAATAAAAGTCACATAATCCCACCTAAAGGCAGAAAGTATAATCCTACTGTGTGACATAATAGGAGAGAGGAATTTATTATATTTCTAAAGATTACTGCAATTGGAAAAATAAAAAGCAAGGTTCAAGGAATAGCTGAGGGCTAGGCTATGGGCATTGTACCTTGTAGGGAAGCACTAGTAAAAGGTGGTTCCCATCTGGGAAGAGCCCTTATACACATGGTAAGAAACCTCTTATATATGAGGACTTATTCTCCCCAAAGTTCCCCTAAGCAGGAGGTGGAAAAGCACGTCTTGGTTTTCTGTGGTCATGTATCATGTCCCTTCCATGTTCCCAACAGTTCCACTGAGCAACTGAAAGTTTGACCTCTCTCATTTTGGAACTTCCAATTAAGTTGTGTAAAAATCTGATATAGGGCACACACAAAAATGAATGAAATTTCCCAAATCAGTTTAACAAGACGAAGGAATTCAATGAACAGGTGATCAGTGCAGCCAGGGATTGTTCTGGGAGGTCTTCCTGTAAAGGACAGAATCCACATCACCCTTAAGGGAGCAATAGCCATGTTTAAGAGAAGGAGAGAGCAGGGAACCCTTGAAATGAGCACAGCGAAGGAGGAAAGGCAAAATGTATGGAGATGGTCCAGTGTCTGGGAGAATCTCTGCACAGAAAGTACACATCCTGCTCAGCCACAGGCTGGATGTGAGTGTTGCTTACCTACCAGGGGTCCAGATTTTGTGCAGGAGTGAGGCCAGGTAGGGATCCTGAGCAGAGACATCAGACAGTGAGGCTGTGTTTGAAAAGTTACCTGACAGCAGGATGACCTGAAGGTGGGTAAATGAGAACTTCAGGGAAACTCCCCAACCATAAGGCTATTAGAATGAATTTCATAAGAGGCAGGTTTGGAGTTGGTTACTAAGATACCAAAATTCATCCCATTTAGGACATTTTAAGTCTGTTTTTAAATAATTGATGCAATGTGAGTGCTCATTTTTAGGATAGAGTTTGTAAACCACAACCTAGCCTGGAGCCTTCAGGGTGAGTGAGCTGGTGAGCATGACCCATCAGCACAGGGCTCAGGGAGCAGTAACTACTCAGCAAAACCCTTGTATCAGGGTGACAATAAGTCATGACCCCTAAAATGCTGAGCTCACCATTTAGCAGGCCTGTGGGTGACTTCTCTGAGGAGACAAAACTGGACAATCCTAGGCTTATCCTTATCTGTTTGAACCTGAAAATAAGCCTTGACCCAAACACAAAGCACCAGCTCCCTGTCATTAACTCTACCAACTCACACAGTTTTGCTGGAGCTAAGGAATTTTACACGCTTCCTTGGGAGAGTTTAATTGCCTGCTTATTGCTAATACTGTGATTAATGAGGGCAAACATGCTATCAGCAAGGCCTTATAAAAGGAGTGGGCAGCCACATTTTAGAACACAAGATCCAGGAACTCTGAACCCCCTCCTGGCCAAGGACCAACACATATCCCACCACCATGCACACAGACACATGGATGCAGGTAAGCTCCACACACCCTCACACGCATGCAAGGCTGGCTCTCTGGGCCATGCACTCACACGCTGGAGCAGGGCTCTCTCCCTCCCTGACTGCCTTCCTCAGGCCCTCCAAGCCAATCCAGCTCAGGGACTGCTCTGTGCCAGGCTCCTGGAAGGTCCAGCCACTGAAGCAGCTGGAGTCAGAGGAGTCAGCCCATTTCAGCCAAAGTGCAGAGGTGAGGCTGGACTGGGACTCTTTCAGATTCAATTTATACTGTGCTTCCTTCTGATTTTATGGTGGTTTTACTTTGTGGTTCTGCAAAAGCATCTTTGTCAAAATACACATCATAGTATTGGACCTGTGGAAGAGGTGCTTTACGATGTTCTCTCCTGTGAGGGCACAAACAGGGAGGGGAGTGACATAACTCCTCTTTATCTCCTGGCGACTAGCTCCCACTGTAAAGCAGAACAGATCTTTTTCTGCTTCAATTAGGAGACTTTCTCTTCCTGAGGACTGTAATTAGCTAAATGCTCTTAAGTTCCACCATGTAAACAGCTGGGGATATTTCCAGGTGATGGTTCAAAGCTTTACTGCTAGGGATCTTTGCCTTTCTAGATGTTAATCATATTCTGAGATAAGTAGGAAAAACAGCAGATACATTTTTAAAAAAGAAAAACTGGAGTCTCAGGCAGGAGGCAATTTGTAGCAGGAACACGTGCTAGGGAGGAGGGCAGAAAGACAGTGAAGGCAAGCTCCTGACATGTGCCCAGCCCACCTGAGCAGTATGGACACTGAGGGAAGGCAGCCAACTCCAAACTGAGCCCTGATGGGCAGGAACAGTTTAAGTCCTGGAGTGGATAAAAGGTGATGGTCCACCCTTCTCCATAAGCAAGTCAAAGAACATTTGTTTTTCAAAATTACATTAAATTTATCTATTAGCTGAATTAAAATACTTTTTCTAGATATTTAAATTGCAAAATTATGCATAAATTAATTAAAACTGAGTCATTTCTGCTTTTCTGGTAGAGGTGATGTTTCTCCTCTGTCCTGAGCATGTGCTTGGTTAATCTCTGGGGCACCCAGCACTAAGCTGGAGACTGTGCACATTTGTCTGAATAATAAGGAGAAAACTGATTGGAACCAAGAATGCCACCACCAGTGTACAGGTCTGTAGCAGGGAATCTAGGCAGAAGGATGTCTCTAGCTCCAGGTGACAAGCTATTGCTTTCTAATGAGACCTCAGTCATGGGGCAATGTTTAAAATACCCTTCAGTGCTCGAGTCCCCAGGAAGGAAATTGGGCAAATAGTCATATGTGAGTAAAGGAGGCTGAGACTATAGCCAAACCTAAAAACTGGGTACACACAGGAAGAGAATACAAGGTGAATGTCCTAGGAGGAGCTAAGGACTAATTGGTGACAAAGGAAAGGTACAGTATATACATGCATTAGAATGTTAATCAGCCTTATAAAGGGAATAATCCTGCCATTTGCACAACCCAGACAAACATGAAGGAAATTATGCTTAGTAAAACAAGCTAGGCACAAAATGATAAAATATGTTGTCACTCATGTGAAATCTAATAAGGTTGAGTTCATAGAAATAGAGAGTAGAATGATGGTTAGCAGAAGCTGGGGCATGAGAGTTGTTGGTCAAAGGGTACAAAGTTTGATAGACAGGAGGAACAGTTTCAAAAACTATTGCAGAGTAGGGTGACTACAGTCAATAATAATGTATTATATATATTCAAAATAACAGTAAATTTCAAATGTCTCACTATAGAAAATGACAGGTATGCAAGGTAGAGGATATGTTAGCGTGGTTTGATCACATCACATTGGAATCTTATATCAAAACATCACTTTTCACCCCATAGATGCAAACTAATATGACTTGTCAATCAAAAATAATAATAAAAAGTGGTGTTCTGCATTTTTCACTACAGACTCACTCACATGCCAAGGATTTGTTCATGCTGCTGGTGTTTCTCAAATGCCACCTCGTCTATGAACCATCTTTGACCTTTTCTGCTGAATACGTGCAGCCCCACTATCCTCTCCTAAGTTTGTGTCTATTATCATGGCTCCCTGAATCCCTCAGATGACACATCTACCCTGAGCCCTCCATCATTTTATTCCTCTGTTCAATGTCAGCTCATCAGACAGGCCATCCCTGAAAAAGCTCTTCCAAGAGGAAGTCCCATCTCTTAGTTCATCCTTCTACCATGACTAGTTTCTTTTACTGAGCTTAATACATATTTTCATATTGCACACTAATCGTCTTAGTGTCTGTTTCTACTACAGAGTCCATATGAGGCTGAAAAAAACCTCCTCCCAAAATTCACATGCCTTGCTCCTCAGCACCTGCTGATGTGGTTAAATCAGGCTGTCACAGTGTGGGGATTACCCACATGCACATGATGCAATCATAAGTGTCATTATAAGAGGGAGACAGGAGTTTATTCAGTAGAAGGTGATGTAACAATGGAAGCAGAGGAAGATGATGAAATTTGATGTGGGACTACACACCAACAAATTCATACGGTTTCTAGAAGGTGGAAGAGGCAAAGAAGGGTTTCCCCTAGAATCTCCCTAAAGAACCATTTCTGCCGACATCTTGATTTGGACCTGCAAGACTCATTCAGACTTCTGCTCCAGAACTATAAAGTTAAAAAAAATACTGTTTTATGTTTGTAGAAATTTGTTACAGCAGTAACTAGAAGCTCCCAATCTAATGCCTGACACAGTTAGAAAATAAATGCATACTTACTGAAAGAAGAATGGATGAATTTCTCACCTCTGATATAAAACCAAAACGTTTGGGGCCAGGATCCAGGACATAATTCACTTTGTTTTCTCTCTAACTTCTTTTACTTCATACAAAGTCATCATTCAAGGAAAAAATACCATTTGATATGATGAATAAAAGGTTCAAAATAGTATTTCCACCTGCATTCAGACATCAATTTTACTGATCAATTATTGTGTATCATACACTTTAGTATGCACTGAGAATTCAAAAGGATAAAAACCTGGACCTGCTAGTTCAGTTGTTCCTGGCTTAGTCATGAAAAGAGATCAAAACCATCCCTCCAAACTGTAAGAATCAGGAGCTAACTTTAATTGATTACATACTGTGCAGTAGGCACTACACTGGAATACAGTTTTGAGTTCTTTTTTATTTTATTTTATTTACTTATTTTTATAAGACAAATATGGAGTCACAATGGAGGAGGAAACACTGTCAAACAATCAAGAACAAATGTGTATATATATATATATATATATATATATATATATATAGTTATCCAAGGCTAATGCCATGTCATGGATGCCCTGCTTGAGTTCCCCATGTTGCTGTTTCTCCCAGAAGACCCCCTGAGTTAAATGGATATCTCATGGAGGTCAGAGATCTCCTTCTGAAATGATTCCCCCATATTCCCACCCTCCAGTCTCCTAGATATTCTTCCTAAGCCCTCCGCCTACCCTGTCCCCCACGCTAACCCTCCAGGTATCCTAGGCAATCATCTCCCTGTTTGCATAAAGAATCATACAATTTGAGGTTATTATTAGCTTAATCATCTAACATACTGCTTCCCGATGTATTCTACCTTCCACAGATGAGAGAAACCATTTGGCCCTTGAGTCTCTGAGATTGGGATACTTCACTTAGCATAATTCTTTCCATCTCCATCCATTTTGCTGCAAAAGCCATAATATCATCTTCTCTAGTGGCCAAGTAGTATTCCATTGTATATATGTGCCAAAGTTTTTGAATCCACTCGTCCAGTGAGGGGCATCTGGGTTGGTTCCATAGTCTAGCTACAGTAAATTGAGCTGTTATAAACATTGATGAAGCCACATCACTATAAAATGCTGATTCTAATTCTTTTGGGAAAATACCCAGGAGTGGGGTGGCTGGATCATAAGGAGGTTCCAACCCTAATTTTTTGAGAAGTCTCCACACTGCTTTCCAGAGTTCCTGAACCAGTTTGCTGTCCCACCAGCAGGGTGACAGTGTTCCTCTTTTCCCATAGCCCCTCCAGCATCTGTTTTGTTCATGTTCTTCATTTTTGCCACTCTAATAGGAGTGAGGTGGAATCTCATTGAAGTTTTGATTTGCATTTCCCTTATAGCTAATGACATAGAGCATTTTCTCACATATTTATGAGCTTTCTGGACTTCCTCTGGTGTGAAGTTTCTTTTTAGATCTGTAGCCCATTTACTGATTGGATTGTTTGTGATTTTGGTGTTTAGCTTTTTTAGATCTTTGTATATTCTGGATATTAGGCCTCTGTCCGAGGTGTAACTGGCAAAGGTTGTCCTCCCATTCTGTAGGTTCTCTCTTGACGCTCTTGACTAGATCTTTAGCTGTGCAAAAACTTTTTAGTTTAATTGCATCCCATTCATTTATTCTTGAGTTTACTGCTTGAGCCATGGGAGTTTTGTTAAGGAAGTTGCTGCCGACTCCTATGTCCTGTAATGTTGACCCTACTTCCTTTTCTAGTAAATTTAAAGTTGTTGGCTTAATATCCAGATCTTAGACCCATTTTGATTTAATTTTTGTGCAGGGCAAAAGATAAGGAGCCAGCTTCAATTGTCTATACATGGCTGCCCAATTTGTCCAACTCCATTTGTTGAACAGGCTATCTTTCTTCCACACGATGCTTTTGCCCCCTTTATCAAATATCAAATAGTTAAAGATATGGGGGTTTGTCTCAGGATCTTCTATTTTGTTCCACTGGTCTTCAGTTCTGTTTTGATACAATATCATGCTGTTTTTTCTACTACATCTCTCTAATATGATTTCAGGTCAAGGATTGAGATACCCCCTACTTCTTCCTTCCTGTAGAGTAATGTTTTGACTAATCTGGGTCTTCTGTTATTCCATATGAATTTGAGAATTGCTTTTTCTGTATATGTGAAGAATGTCATTGGTATCTTGATGGGGATTGCATTAAATCTGTATAGGGCTTTGGGTAGAATGGCCATTTGTATTATATTGATTCTGTCTAACCATGAGCATAGAATGTTTTTCCATATACTCAAGTCTTCTGTAATTTCTTTTTTTAGTGTTTAATAGTTCTCTTTGTAGAGGTCCTTAATATCCTTTGTAAAGTTAATGCCCAAGTATTTCATTTTTTTGGAGGAGATGGTGAATGGGAGAGATTTCCTGATTTCTTATTCTGCAGATTTATTGCTGGAGTAAAGGAAAGCTAGTGACTTACTGGAGTTGATCTTGTAGCCAGCCACTTTGCTCAATCGGGCTTAACAGACATCTACAGAATATTCCATCCTAAGACAGCTGAATTTACCTTCTTCTCAGTGGTTCATGGATCCTTCTCTAAAATAGACCACATCCGAGTTCACCGAGATAATCTTAACAAATATAAAAAAGGGGATATAATCCCATGTATTCTGTGAGATCATAATGCTATGATCTTAGCCATCAACAAGAGAAACAATAGAATTTACTAAAATACTTGGAAATTGAATAATTCTCCCTTAAACGAAGGATGGATAAAAGAGGCAATGAGAACAGAAATCAAGAAGTTCTTGGAATTGAATGAGAATGAGGAAACAACATGCCAAAACCTCTGGGACAGTATGAAGGCATTCTTAAGAGGTAAATTTATAGCACTGTGTGCATACATCAAAAATCTAGAAAGAGACCAGATAAATAGCCATATGCTTCAACTCAAACACCTACAAAAAGAGGAGCAATCCAACCCCAAAGCTAACAGAAGACAGAAAATTACCAAAATCAGAGCTGAAATTAATGAAATTGAGAACAAAAAAAAAATACAAACTATTAGCAAAATTAAGAGTTGGTTCTTTGAAAGAGTCAACAAAATTGACAAACCCCTTGCCAACCTCACTAAAAGGAAGAACAAAAAAAAGCAAATCAACAAAATCAAAGATGAAAATGGGAATATTAATACAGACTCATCCAAAATCCAGAAGATTATCAGAACCCATTTTGAAAATTTATACTCTGCAAGTTTGATAATCTGGAGGACATGGACAGGTTCTTGGACATATATGACATCTTCTCTTTAACACAGGAGGACATTGAAAATCTAAACCAACTTATGACAGATAGCAAAATCGAAAGTGCAATCAAAGCTCTTCCAAAAAAGAAAAGCCGAGGACCAGATGGATATACCACAGAATTCTACCAAGCCTTCACAGAAAAGCTAACACAGATCCTCTACAAGCTCTTCCAGGAAATAGGTAGAGTGGGAACACTCCCAGACACTTTTTATGAAGCAAATATTACACTGATACCAAAATCCATCAAAGGCATATCAAGAAAAGAAAACTACAGACGAATTTCCCTGATGAAAATTGATACAAAAATCCTTAATAAAATTTTAGCTAATTGGATACAAAAGCACATTAAAAAGATAATACATCATTATCAAGTGGGCTTCATTGCAGGAAAACAAGGCTGGTTCAACATAAGCAAATCAATAAATGTAATTCACCACATAAACAGAAGTAAAAACAAAAATCATATAATCATCTCAACTGACGCAGAGAAGGCATTTGATAAAATTCAACACCGCATCATGCTCAAAACTCTGGAAAATACAGTGATCAAGGGAAGATAGTTTAACTACGTCAGAACCATTTACGACAGACCCATAGCCAACATTATCCTCAATGGAGAAAGACTGAAAGCATTTCCACTGAATTCAGGAACATGACAAGGCTGTCCACTTTCCCCACTCTTGTACATTGTAGTCCTTGAAACCCTTGCCAGAGCTATCAGGCAAGACAAGGAAATCAAAGGAATTCATATAGGAAAAGAAGTTAAGTTATCTCTATTTGCTGATGACATGATTCATACCTCAAAGACCCAATAACATTGGCCAGAAAATTTCTAGAGCTTATGGGCAATTTCAGCACAGTTTGAGTTCTTAAGAGCATGGTCAGACAAACCAGAGTTCAAATTTCAGTCTTGTACATATTACTTAATCTTTTAAGCCTTATTTCCCCACTGTAAATTGAGAAAATAATATTTGCTCCAAAGGATTAATGAGAGTTAAGTGAACCAGTACACATAAACAGTGCGATGGTTGATTTTTCACATTAATTTGGCTGAGCCATAGTGCCCAGATGGTTAGCCAACCATGATTCTGAATGTTTCTTTGAAGGATCTTTTGGTTGAATTAACATTTAAACAGGTAGACTTTGAATAAAACAAATTGCCCTCCACAATGTGTCAATGAATCAATTAAAAACCTGAATAGAACAAAAGGATGACTCCTCTGAGCAAGAAGAAATCCAGCTTTTGGATTTCTACTGCAACTTTTGCTCTTGATGACTCTCCAAGCTATCAGCCCATCAGCAGATTTTCAACTCACCAGATTCCATAATCATGTGAGCCAATTGCACACATATCTTATTAGTTTCCTTTCTCTGGAGAATCCTAATTAATACAAACATCACATCAAACCTAGCTACACAGTAAGCATTCAAGGCACTTGTATCTCATTCAATGCCCACAACAATTTAGGTATGATGATCTTCATTATACAGAAGGGGAAACTAAGGATTACAGAGATAAAACAACTTGCCTTGCACCTTGTAGATAATAAATGCAAGCAGAACAACTTACACTAAGTAGTGTCTGTCATCTAAGCTTGGACTTTTCAAACACAATGTTGCTCTATTCTGCTTAAAAGACTTGCTATGCAGCATTTTTTAGATTGTTTTAGAGGATATAGACCAAGGGTCAAAATTCATTGAAATTTCTGGATCTTCATATCTTCCCAGGCATATACAGATGTTCAATCAATATGGAATTCTTTAACACATCAGATTGCAATATACCACCTAGGCTCTTTGAGACTAATAAAATGAGCTCCAGGAAGATGCCATATATCAAGCAGAGGATGCGCTAAGCAGCATCGTCCCCTCTTGATCTTGCATTTTAATTATTTGTATGACCTATTTAAATCCTAGTGCCATCATGCAGCAGCCAACTCTATTTGCTATCTTCCTTCTGATCATCTCTAAACAAAGATTCTTTAAAGTCAACAAGTGCCTAGTTTGGAACAATGAAAGTGAGCGGACTGCAAAATAACATTTTAAAGTATTGAAAGAAAATCAAAGTACCCTCTTATGATTTTACACCCAGCAAAAATATCCTTTAAGAATTAAGGCAAAATAAAAACTTTTTCAGACATCCAACATCTGAAATTTATCACCAGCAGACCTACAACCACAAAAATAAATTTTAAACTCAGTCCATCAGACAGAGGGAAAATGGTACCAAATGCTAATATTCTTCTATACTAAGGAAAGAAGATCACTGAAATTGTTACAAAATGAGCAAATATGTAAGAGGTTTTTAAAAAGTATTTAAATGTAAGTAAAAGGTAATTATTTAGCTGGCTGTGGTACCACATGCCCATAAGTCTCGGGAGGCTGAGGCAGGAGAATCACAAGTTCAAAGCCAGCCTCAGCAACCTGGGTCCTACGCCTCAACTTACTGAGACCCTGTCTCAAAATAAAAATAAAAAGGACTAGGAATGTGGCTTAGGAGTTAAGTGCATGGGTTCAATCCCTGGCACCAAAAAAAAAAAGATAATTATTTATACAAAAATAATATATACTATTGTAATATAAGATTTATAAAAACTGTCCAAGTTAAATGTACATGGACAATAACATGAAAGAACACTCAAAAAAGAGAAGTACACTATAGAAAAGTTCTTTATGCAGTCTTATGAAGTGGCATCATATCATGTGGGGTAGAATATGATAAGTTAAAGACATATATGCCTGAAGCAGCTATTAAAGTAACAAAGCTAATCATAATGTCTAACAAGCCAACAAAGGAGATAAAAGAAATCATAAAATAATTAATCAATACAAAAGAAGGCATTAAAAAAAGAACACAGAGAGGAAAATAGAAAGCAAATAGCACATACACAAACTTTAATTGTATCAGCAAGGATGCTAAATTTAAATAATTGAAATGCATGAATTAAAAAACAGGGTTTCACAAGGCTGTAGTAGTGACTCAGTGTTTATAGCACTTGCCTGGCATGTGGGAGGACATGAGTTCAAATCCCAGCACCATGTACACAACAAAGTCTTGAAGCAAGGAAAGACACATGAAAAACTAAATAAAGTTGATTCTCTCTTGCACTCTTTCACTGTCCATCTTTCTTTAAAAAAAACAGGGTTGCAGACTGGATAATACAGCAATTCTCAAGTAGATACTTATCTTCATAACATGAACTTTAAATATAAACATAGAAATAGGTAAAATCAAAAAATAAGAAAAGATATACCAAGATAGCACTAGCCTAAAGAAAACTACTTCTTAGGCTACATTAATATTAGAAAAAAGGTTATAAAACAAACAATTCTACTATAGAAAAAAATTATTATTTTATAATGATAATAAAGTAAATTTATCAAGAAACCATAAAATTCATAGACATTTATGCAGTTAATAAATTTCAAAATTCATGAAGCAATAACTGATAGAACTACAAGAAAAAAATAGACAAATCTATAAATGCAACCACAATAATCTCCTCTTAATAATTGATAAAATAATTGAATAAAAAGTCAGAACAGATATAGAAGACCTAAATTACTTAAATATCAATATATATAATGCACCACCCAAAGAAAAATGCAATGAATACACTATGTTTTTTTTACCAATTTTTAACAAGGTTTTTTTTAAATTTTTTTTAAAAAAAATTTTTATTTTTGAACAGCCATACAAGTTTTTAACAAAATAATATAAAATGTGTATAGATTCTGAATGTTACCATTACCCCCAGGAGTGCCCCCCCAATTATCCACCCTTATCCCTCCCTTCCCCTTCCCACAATATCTCTAAAAAAGGATTATGTTGTATAGCATTACAACTTATCTGGATTTAACACATGATAATAGACCAACACTGTGTTTTTAAGAGCAAAAGAGGGCTGGAGCAGTGGCTCAGCGGTTTTGGCGCTTGCCTGGCAAGCATGAGGACCCGGGTTCAAACCCCAGCACCACGTATACAACTAAGTGTTGGAGTAACTAAGGCCATGTGAAAAACTAAATAAAGTTGTTTCTCTCTTTCTCTATATCTCTCACTGTCCCTCTCTTTAAAAAAAAAAAGAGCAAAAGAAACATTTATTAAGATAGCACATAGTCCATATTCTGGGCTAATATCACAAACTTAAAGGGATTTAAGTCACACAAACTGTATTGTATGGCAACAATAAGCTTAAATTAATAAATGGTTACAGACAAATTATGAAAAGCAAAACTCTTAATCATTCAAAAATCAGTGAAGACATTTAAGCAGAAATTTGCAAGCATTTTGATGAGTGAAAATGAAAATAAATTTGTTGAAAGACACTCATAATAGGAAGGTATTTACAAAACTAAACACAATACCAATGAAGAAAAATTGAAATCTATGGCTTTATATTCCACCTTAAGAAACTAGAAAGAGAACAAAGTAAATCAAGAAGACAGAAAATAATGGAGTTCAGAAAAAGAGAGAGGACGTCAATGAAATTGAAAACAGAAAATCTATGAAACTAAAAACTGGCTGCTTAAAGTGTTTGACAATGTTGTTGTACCTCTTCAGAGTGATCAGGAGAAAATAAATTATCAATATCAACAAAGAGAGACATAAAATCAATACAAGTTTAATATGTATTTTAAAAATAAGGGAAAATCAAGAACAACTTTGTGCTAATATATTTCACAACCTGCATAAAATGGACAATTTCCTTTGAGAGAAACAAACTCTTGATAGGCAATTATGAAGAAATATTTAATCTGTATTGTCCTATGTCTATCAAGAGAAGTTTGTATGTAGCTAACATGTGGCGACCTAAAAGAGGGGGCATTTTAAGACCTGATGACATCTAAAGAGCTTGAAAATAATTAATGTTAATTCAACTCAAACCAGATGAAAATATTGCAAAAAATCTATAGGCTAATATTCTTTATTAACATAGAAGATAAATTTCTACAAAACATTTTAACAAAACAAATATGATACATAATAAGAAAAACCTATCACAACCAAGTAAAATCTATTCCAAAAATATAAGGTTGATTTTACACCTAAAAAGCAATAAATATATATCATCATATTAAAAACTGAAATGAGAAAACACAAATGATTTTATCAATAGATCCCAAATAAACATTTGAAAAATTCCAACATCCACTCCTGATTTAAAAACAACAAATAAAAAACTCACTTCAACAAGCTAAGAGTAGAGAATTTCCCCAAACTAAAAATAAATAACACCTACAAAAAAAAAAAAAAGAAAAACTAGAGCAAGCATCATACTGAATAGTTAAAAAAAAAAAGTTTTCCTTATAAGACTATGGCAAGAATATCTATGTTTACAGCTTCTACCCAACAATGTATTAGAGGTTCCATCCCAGCAAAACAATGGAGGAATAAAAGTGGGGAGGAAGGGGAAAGCGAGTGGGAGAGAGTGAGAAAGAAGGATTGAAAGGGAGCAAGGAAGGGAAGGAAGGAGAAAAGGAAGGAAAATCAAAAACCTCCAAATTGGAAAAGGAGAATGAGTTGGGATATATTCCTCACTTCATTCACAGATGAAAAAATGATCATCTATATAGAATATCTGATAAAATCTACAAAAGCTTTTCAAGCTTGCAAAATGTGAGATCAATATTCAAAAATAAATGTTTCCTCTGTATTAGAAACGAACAATCAAAAAATCAAATTACAAAATACCACTTACATGGTGACCTAAAGCATGACAGCATTTCCTGGGGCTTCGAGTCTGCTTGGGAAAAATCCACTGCATCAGCAACTTTCCAAGGTGCGTCCAGGGGAAACTATATTTGATTGTCTACTACTAGTTTGTGAAGCTTTTTTATAAGGAGCCAAGTCTTAGGAGTTTCCCAAGAAGGGAAAAAAATTAAAAAAAAGAAGCTAGGGGATTTTCCCCTCCCTCCACGGGCACAGAAGCCTGCCACTGCGGACAGCCTGCCAGAAAGAGTTCTGTCTGCCCCGCCAGGATTACTGGTACAGCTCCTTGTTTGGTGTTTGCGGAGCATTCCTACAAGTTTGGAAATTGGAAGTTTTTGTCCGTTCTACCAAGAACAGGAACAGTACCCTTCCGTCCCACGGCTCGCTGGACACATTCCCGACCGGCTCCAGGGATGGGAATACAAACGGCATCCGCTGATCCAGAGGGTCTGACCAGAAACATAGATTTCATCACTAAACCCATCCTCTCCATAACTAATTAGACCCCCGCCAAACTCGTACTCTGTCAGGGGCTATAGCCGTGCTCGAGGACGGCCCCCTGGGGTGCCTGGTCGCTTGCTGCCTTTACGAGCTACAGGACTACATTTCCCATCAGCTGCAAAGGCGGGGCTACAGTGCTTCTGTGGGAACTAGGGGAATTTTTCCCTATACAGACAGGAACACTGACAACTTCCTTTTCGTTCCGTGCGCTCATTGGTCACAATCCCGAACCAGCTGCAGAGACGGGGCAGCAAGCCGCATTAAAGATCCAGTATGTCTGAGCAGAAACATAGATTTCATCAATAACCCCATCCTGTCCGTAACTAATTAGACCCCCACCAACTTTGCACTCTGTGAAGGGAGAGAGCTGTACTTGGAGACGGCCCCCCGGGGTGCCCGGTCACTCACCGCCTTTACAAGCGACAAGATTACATTTCCCATCGGCTGCATAGGCAGGGCTACGGAACGTCTGTCGTAAGGAGGAGAATGTTCTCTGTTCAGCTAGCAATGATGGCAACTCCGCGCTCACTGGTCACAATCCCGCATCGGCTACAGAAGTAGCCACGACGGTGGATGCATGCAGAGACACAGATACTGTTGCTGAACCAGTCCCTATCCTAAGTAAAACACTCATCTCCCAAGCCAGCACATTGTGGGGAGCAATCCTGGTACCGGGAGACAGCCTGCAGGGGGCCACAGACTGAGAGACATTCACATTGAAGTCCCAGAGACACCCTCATTGTCTATAGATACAAGATTTCATTAAGAATTTTTTATTTGTTATTTTTATTTTCTTTTACTTCTTTAGCTTTTAAATTTTTTAATTTTTAACTCATTATCTTTTTAATTTTTATTCTTGCTCTACCTTATTTTTTATCTCAGCATATTTTATTTTTTTTATTATACTGATTTTTTTCTTCTTCTTCTTCCTTTTTTTTTTCTTTCTTTCTTTTCCTTTCTCACTCTCTTTCCCATTTCTAGCTTTATGGTTAATACTAAAGTTAATGTTGGTGGATGTAAAGATTTATCTGTGTGTATATATTGTTGATTGACTACTACTCTTTCTAAGTGTTCTTAGCCTCTACTGCTACCCCTATAACATTAGATCCCAACTAGGAAAACATTCCATGATAGCATGATAGACTCTACCCTTGGAGAGTGAAAACAACTACACCCCATACTAACCTCTTCCTCCCCTATACTCAGATAATCCCTAAATATAAGCATTTATCCCTCACCCTCACCCAAAGACTTTACTCTTCCTGCATCCCAATCCTATATTTTCCTTGACCTACTCCTCCCTAATCTCTTGTCCCTCTTTACTTGAAGGCAAGAGTGATTTCTTACCTCCCCAACCCACCTCCTTGAATTCCTAGTCATCCTTTCCCCCTATTTTCGGAGAGACCCTGATATCTGAAGAAATAGACATGCGGCAAAATGGGCATTGGCTGGCTCTCATAATTTGCTGAGAGTTCTCTCTCGAAGTAACACATTACAATGAAACTAAGCCATAAGAAGCTCTAATTACTCCACCAAGAGCAATTTTCTCAAAGTACAAATCACGCTCTTGGACCCAGAAAATGAGGAAAAGGGGAAATATTTCACTTCCTCAACCCCAAAGCTCTCCACCAAAGGACTCCATGGCTGGAGCCCTAGATGAAAATCAAAGGCATTGTGTCAGCATTATGATTAGTAATGCAATCAAAGAGTTGAGAGAGGAATTAAGGAATGAGTTTAGACAACAATTTCAAGAGATGAGTGACAACTTCTACAGGGAAATAAGGGAGCAGTTCCACAAAATGAGAGATCAGCTTTACAAAGATATAGAAATTCTGAAAAGAGATGTAGCAGAGCTATCAGGATTGAAAAACACGGTTAATCAAATCAAACCCTCTCTGGAAGAAACCAACACCAGAGCTTGCTCTACTGAAAACAGAACATCAGCTCTTGAAGAACGAGTACCGGATAGTGAAGATAGGCTAAACAACGTAGAAATCAAAGAAGATAAATGGGATAAACAGCTTATAATACATAACCAGAACTTCCAAGTAATATTTGATGAGATGAGGCATAATACCTTGAGAATCATTGGTCTGGAGGAAAACTCTGAACAGCAGACAAGAGTTTTAAAGAACCTTTTAAGTGATATCATAAGTGAAAACTTCCCACATTTTTCTATCGATCCGGATTATCACATACAAGATGCTTATAGAACTCCAAATAGACCTAATTAATTAAGAAGCTTGCCAAGACATATTATATACAAAATGAATAACAGAGAAATCAAAGAGAGAATTATAAAAGCTGCTAGAGAAAAGCCCCAAATCACATTCAGAGGCAAACCAATTCGGATCACTATGGATTTTTCAGAGCAAACAATGAAGGCCAGAAGAGCTTGGAACAATATCTTTCAAGTGTTACAAAATAACAACTTCAACCCAAAGATAATATACCCTGCAAAACTCAGCTTCAAATGTGATGGGGAAATTAAATACTTCAAAGATAAATTCAAGCTAGCCAGATACATGAACACAAATCTGGCTCTACAGAGCATTCTCAAAGATGTACTCCATTCTGAAGATAATACCAACGATATGCTAAATCCTTAAACTAGGCCAAATCAATTATCACTCTATACAAAAACAGACTTTCAAGATGACTCAAAACTCTGTAATCAGTACAAAGTATGTGAACCAGCCTCCCATATCTATTCTATCCTTGAATGTGAATGGTCTCAATGCCCCAATTAAAAGACACAGACTGACCCACTGGATCAAAAAATAAAATCCAACAATATGTTGCCTGCAAGAGACACACTTGACACCCAAAAATAGACACAGGCTGAAAGTGAAAGGTTGGCAAAATGTCTACCAGGACTGTGGCCCAAAAAAGCAAGCTGGTATAGTGATTCTAATTTCGGACAAAATTAATTTCCAACTAAAACTAGTCAGAAAGGACAAAGAGGGTCACTTTATCATACTAAAAGGGACAGTTCATCAAGAAGATATAATGATAATCAACATTATGCCCCCAATTACAACCCCCCAAATATATGGAAAAAATACTTAAGGACATTAATCCCCTCATTGAT